>JAJONY010014683.1:0-25666 GCA_029582405.1 Solanum gandarillasii
AAACTTGGAAAGACATGGGTTCATGGACTTTTCTTTCTTAAAACCATCAATAAACATCAATAATAACATAAATCATCATTAAAAATCATTTAATGCAATAACCTATGCTAGAACCGAAATTAGGACTTTATTGAGTTTTTGAAGAACTTTCAAAACACTTTGATTTGGCTCCTTGAATGGAAAAGGAATCAAGGATAAAGGATTCCCATACCTTAACCTTCATGAATCCCACGAAAATTGAAGAAGAAACACCATGAAATCCTCAACCCTAGCTCCCACTTCATCTTCTTCTTTGAGTTAGAGAGAAATATAAAGAGAGGGAAGACTTTGGGATTTTGATTTTGGGAAAAGAGAGTAAATGACTTGTTAAAGGACTTAAAACCTTATATAAGTAATTTAATTAACTCCTAACCGATCCCCTAAGCCCTTAATCTAATAACTAATTAATTCCCAAAGCCCTAACTAAAAATTAAAATGTCAAAACTGGCAGCATCTACGGACCCCAAATCTCTATGAACTAAACTCAAAAAGCCGATTTACATTATTTAATCAAGTTACCAACTTCAATACACATGTGAGGCTTTAGTTCTTCCTATTTTATTTTTAGGGTCGTTACACGACCCCTATCTTTTTAAAATTTTCTTTTCCCCTTCATTCTACAAGGAAACGTTGAATTCACACCAACAGATGCCAAAAGATGCAGCAAGAAGACCTTAGCTTAATGCGATTCAACCTTCGTGGGTCACTAGTCTCAAAATAAAATGAGCAAATTCCTGCTTGTTCAAAATCAGTCCCCGTTACTCGTGGGTTAACATGCCCTCAAACGAAACAACTTTTATGTGTTTATACGCTTTCTATGTGCTATTTTGCACTATTTTTCCTGCATCAAACTAACAGATTTGCCTTTGAGTTGTTTTCTTCTAAAGGTACTTAGAACTGGTCTGTGTCGGTAAGCTGGCTGATCATCCCTACTTCACAAGATCCAAGGCTCCTAAAGGTTCCTTCCCAAGTCAAAACTCACATAAGGGAAAAGCAATAATGGGTGACAACAATGAAGAGTTTGGCCTTATCGATGTTGTCGTGGCTCAGCCCGTCATTGCCGATCAGAATGAACTAATTATGCAGTTGATGAAATAGATTACCGAGATGAGGGATGAAATGCAGAGAATACAAGATTTGCCTAATCCGATTTTTGTTTTCAATACTCCAGCAGATGGAAGGTCTCCACTTTACTTTCCTCCTTCGAGTGCGGAACAAGCTCAAAACCCACCCTCCAGTCCTGCCCAAAATCACTCTACCATCAACCTAACCACCCAAAATCCCCATTATGCCTCCGCCTCTTACCAGACACCACATCCTCCTAAAAGTACCAACCCCCAAGCGCCACTTCCTCCTCAAAATGCCAACCTCCAAGCTTGTCCGCCCCCCAAAACCAAAACGTTAACAACTCGCACACCTCCCTCCACCACCAAAATCAGCATACCAGCGCCCAGACTTTCCCTCAAAACTATCAATCCCCTAAAAATGCCCAGAGTCCCTCCATTGCTCCACCTCTACCTCGAAAAAACACTTTCCAAATCCCAGTCCTTAATGAGCCTTACTCCAATTGTTCTGAGCTCAACCACTATGAAGGGCAAGAGAGAGTGTAGATCAAATGAAAAGGCCGCCAAGCTAGATATGAAAGAAGAAATCTGAAAAGCCATGAAAGAGTTGCACTGCATTCCTGAAGTCGACGGTTTGAGTTATGAGGATCTATGCATTCATCCAAATTTGGATCTCCTGGAAGGGTTCAAGGTACCAAAATTCGACGTTTTCGAAGGAATAGGGAACCCCTTAGGACACCTGAGGGCCTACTGTGACCAGCTCGTGGGAGTTGGAAGAGATGAAGCTTTATTAATGTGACTTTTTAGCCGAAGTCTCAGTGGAGAGGCCCTGGAATGGTTTACAACTCATGAAATGAGACAATGATCTACGAAGAACGCTCTGTCTAAGGACTTTATCGAACGATTCGCCTACAGTATGGAGATCGTTCCTGATCGTTATTCCTTAGAAAAGATGAAACAGAAATCAAATGAAAGTTATAGAGAATTTGCATACAAATGGAGTAAAGAGGCAGCTAGAGTTCGGCCATCAAAGACGGATTAAGAAACGAGAAGATTGCCCATGTTGTCGTCTCGCCCGGATCCTTGGGTTTGTTGAAGAAAAAAAGAGAAGACGTGTCTTCTATCTCTTATGGGGGGGAGAAGACCCCAAAGAAATCCTCATCGTACCAAGGTCGTTCTCGACCTTCATAGAGTTCATACCCGACTTGTTATACACAGGCTGATTACCAAAATATCCCTCCTTCTGTCTACCAAACTCCCCCTTCAATTTACCAAACTCCATCCTCTCATTATCGAAATGTCTCCCCTAACTGTGCGAATGTCCAAACAAACTACCAAACTCCTCCTCCGGTATATCAAACCCCACCCCCATACTACCACAATACCTCTTCAAATTTCCAAGATCCACAGCGAAATTATCAAACCAATTCCTAACCAAGATATCAAGCCCCCCACCACAATGCCCAAGATTATCGTCAAATGCCTCCCCCTCAACAAGGCAATTACGATCCTCGTCCAAGGTTTGAGAAGAAGCCCGCTAGGAATTTCACTCCGCTCATTGAAAGCCGAACAAGGTTATTCGAGCGATTGACTGTGGCAGGTTTTATGCATCCAGTGGGGCCCAAGCCTGTTGACACTAGCTCAAGGTTTTACAGACCTGACCAGAGGTGCGCATATCACTCCAGCGATGTTGGACATGATACCGAAGACTATATCAACCTAAAGCACAAAATCCAAGATCTGATCGACCAAAAAGTGATCTCTCTCTAGACAGTCGCGCCCAATGTCGATAGAAATCTGTTGCCAAATTATAGAGGCGTCACTATCAATATGATAAAGACAAATAATGATTGGTGCGTGACAAATGTAATAGTTTTGATCGCTCCTAACGAACTGGAAAGGGCTGTAGCTTCGTTGTGCATTAGAGAGAAGAAAGAGTTTGTGATTCTGACATCCTAGAAGGCTATTGCCTTGGTGCCAAGAGAAACTCCCGCCCGACCAAGGTTTGTGATTGAAACGGCTGCTACCCAGGGTATGACTTGATCCGACAGATGTTACACACCAGAAGAGTTAGCTCAGAGAGCGTAGAAGAAGGATCAATCTAAAAGGCCAATTAGTGAAGCTAAAGCAGAAGAGTTCTGGAGAAAGATGCAACCAAAAGATTACTCGATCGTGAAGCATCTGGAGAAAACACCAACTCAAATTTTGGTATGGGCCTTAATGATGAGTTCACAACTGCATAGACAAGCTTTGATGAAGGCTTTGGATGATACCTATGTGCCCGTGGGTACTAACAGTGATAATCTGGTGGCCATGATAAACCAATTTGTTCGAGGATACCGTATCACTTTTCGTGATGAAGAGTTGCCATTTGAAGGTAGGATGCACAACAAAGCTTTGTACGTCACCATTATATGGTGAGACAAGGTTATAAATCGCATCTTGGTCGATGATGGATCTGGTCGCAATATTAGCCCGCTTTCGACTTTGAAGCAGCTAAACTTCGACTTGAGCAAGGTGCACCGAAACCAAGTCAATGTGAGGGCTTTCCATGGAGTGAAAAAAGACACGTTGGGTGCAGTAAACTTGGATATTCATATGGGTCCTGCAAAATTTACTGTGGAGTTTCAAGTGTTGGATATCAATACTAGTTATAATTTACTTCTGGGAAGACCATTTATCCTAATGGCCGGGGCTGTGCCTTCTACTCTTCACCAACTGATGAAAATTGTTTGGAAGGACCAGGAATTGGTCATTCATGGTGAAGGGAGCCATTCCAATGGATATGCGTCGATTGTTGATGATGTCTTTCGAGGTTTTTATTTCTACACGGTGGAGCTAGTAAATGCCACTGGTGATGATTTGGCTCCTTAGCCCCCTATGCCTTCTGTGTACAAGATAATAGCTATTGTTATGCTCCAGAGTGGTTTTGAACCACGTTTCGAATTGGGGAAGCATTTTCAAGGAATTGTCGAGTCTATTCAAATTCCCGGCAAAGGAACAAAGTTTGGTTTGGGGTATGTATCCACAGATGATGATGAAGCAGAGGTGTTGAACAAGAGTGTTGATCAAACATTGGTTAGGCCAATTTCTCATTTGTACCGATCATTCCGGGTGCGAGAATATGTCAATGATGGTGGTCTCGGGGAAGGAATTTAGGGCCTTTTTGAGGAGATTGATGCGGTTATCGAGGAAGAGGCTGGGACATCAGGTATTCGTGATGCTGAGCCAGAGGAGCAGTGTCAGAATTGGACCTCCACACCACTCCTGATTCCCCATGCAGCGTGGTAGAAAAGACATGTGTTTGTGTTTGTTTTGAAAATTCAATGGTAATCCGAAAAAGGCCCGAGACCCACCTTTATGCATATTTTATTTGTTTTAAGTCTTTGAATTCCCTCGTGATGTTTCAAAAAGGCTATATGACCCTTTGTCATGGCCAAAGTTTGTTCCCAATTTTTTAACTTAAATGAAATGCCTCCCTTATCAAAATCCTGTTTAGTTATTTATCTGTTTACGTTTACTTTCCTAACTTTGTCTGTTTATGATTTCAGTAATAATAATTTAAAACCTATCAATATCATGTTATGTCACGAGTCGAACGAACAAAATGAAGCAGGTGATGATGAATACGAGGAATATAAAGAAGAAAATGAGGTACCCGAACATGTTGATGAAGAGTTCCGACAATTTGATAATCAACACAAACCAAATTTGGAAGAAACTGAGACTGTGAATCTAGGGGATGAGGATTGTGTTAAAGAAGTAAGAATCAACGTCCATCTGACTGAAGCTCAAAGAAGGGACCTGGTTCGTTTGCTCAGAGAATACATTGACGTATTTGCCTGGTCTTATAGAGATATGCCAGGGCTAAGTACGAACATGGTTTCTCATAAGTTGCTGATCAATTCAGATTTCAGTCCGATAAAGCAGAAAACCCGTAAAATCAAGCCAGAGCTGAGTTTGAAGATCAAAGAAGAGATTACCAAGCAGATTGAGTCTAGAGTGGTGGAAGTGACACAATATCCCACTTGGTTAGCCAATGTTGTTCCAGTGGCCAAGAAAGATGGAAAGATCAGAATTTGTGTTGACTACAGAGATCTCAACAAAGCTAGCCCCAAAGATAGCTTTCCATTGCCGAACATTTATATTCTCATTGATAACTGTGCTAAATATGAGGTGCATTCATTTGTAGATTGTTATGTGGGTTATCACTAGATCCTGATGGACGAAGAAGATGTGGAAAAGACAGCCTTTATTACGCCTTGAGGTGTATATCATTATCGGGTGATGCCTTTTGGTCTCAAGAATGTCGGTGCTACTTATATGAGGGCTATGACAACCATATTTCATGACATAATTCACAAAGATATTGGGGTGTATGTAGATAATGTCATAATCAAATCCCGCAAGAGTTTGGATCACTTGACTCACTTGACTCACTTGAGGAAATTCTTTGATCGTCTGCGTCGTTACAATTTGAAGCTAAATCCAGCCAAATGTGCTTTTGGAGTGCTAGCTGGCAAGTTATTGGGATTTATAGTCAGTAGAAGGGGCATTGAGCGTGACCCTTCTAAGATCAAAACGATTCAATAGTTACCTCCTCCGAAGAACAAGAAAGAGGCGATGAGTTTCCTGGGAAGGTTGAACTACATCAGCCGGTTGATAGCCCAATCTACCGTGGTGTGTGAGCCCATGTTTAAGTTGTTGAAAAAAGATGCCTTGACCAAGTGGACTGGAGAATGTCAAACTGCTTTTGATGCCATCAAGAATTATTTGTCCAATCCGCTGGTGTTGGTCCCTCCATGAGAAAGAAGTCCATTGTTGCTATATTTGTCCGTCTCGAATAACGCATTTGGATGGGTTCTTGGTCAACATGACGAAACTGGGAAGAAGGAGCGAGCCATCTACTACTTGAGCAAGAAATTCACTCTATATGAGGCCAGTTACACTCTTTTGGAGAGGACATATTGTGCTTTGACCTGGATTGCTCAGAAGTTGAGACATTATTTGTCTTCGTATACCACATATTTTATCTCCAGAATGGACCCTTTGAAGTATATTTTTCAGAAAGCAATGCCAACCGGAAAGTTGGCAAAATGGCAAATGCTTTTGAGTGAGTTTAATATTGTGTATGTGACCCAGAAAACGATAATAACACAAGCGTTGGCTGACCATCGTGCGGAGAATCCTGTTGATGAAGAGTATGAACCACTCAAGACTTATTTTTCCGATGAAAAAGTTATATTTGTGGGTGAAGATATTTCTGAAGCAATACCTGGCTGGAGAATATTCTTTGATGGAACAACAAATCACCTAGGGAAAGGTATTTGAGCAGTCTTAGTATCAGAATCTGGTCAGCACTATCCTATGGCAGCTAAACTCCGATTTAATTGCACAAACAACATGGCTGAATATGAAGCTTGTATCCTTGGTTTGAAGATGGCCATCGACATGAACGTTCATGAGTTGCTGGTAATTGGAGATTCTGATTTGTTGATTCGTCAGGTTCAAGGAGAATGGGCCGTGAAGAACCCAAAGATCACACCGTATGTGCAGTATATACAGAAGTTGTATAAGAGATTTCACAAGATTCAGGCACACTCCCAGGACATAAAATGAGTTGGCTGATGCTTTTGCCACTATCGCATCAATGATTAAACATCCATATACAAGTTACATTGATCCGTTGGATATAGAGGTAAAAGAGCAGCCTGTTCATTGTTCACATGTTGAAGTAAAGCTAGATGGTTTGCCTTGGTACTTTGACATAAATAAGTATTTGAAGACTGGACTTATCCTGAGAATGCAACGTTCAACCAGAAGAAATCAATACGCTGTATGACTAACAATTTCTTTACAAGTGGGGAAATCCTTTATATTCAACCAGAAGAAATCAATATGCCGTATGGCTAACAATTTCTTTACAAGTGGGGAAATCCTTTATAGGAGGACTCCAGATTTAGGTCTTCTTAGGTGTGTTGATGCTAGTGAAGCTGCGAAGCTTTTGGAATAGATACATGCTGGAGTTTGCGGTACTCACATGAATGGACTCACTTTGGCTAGGAAGATCCTCCGAGCTGGTTATTTTTGGATGATTTTGGCGCATGATTGTTGCAAGTTTGTGCAGAAATGTCATAAATGTCAAGTGGATGGTGATTTGATTCGAGTGCCACCTCATGAACTCAATGCTATGAGTTCACCTTGGTTGTTTGTAGTTTGGGGAATGGATGTCATCGGTCCAATAGAGCCAGCCGCCTCTAACGGACACAGATTCATTTTGGTTGCAATTGACTACTTTACCAATTGGGTGGAAGCAGCTTCCTATAAGTCGGTGACCAAGAAAGTTGTAGCTGATTTCGTCCGTAACAATCTGATATGTAGATTTGTAGTATCAGAATCCATCATTACTGATAATGGAGCAAATCTCAACAGTCATTTGATAAGAGAGATATGTGAACAATTCAAGATTACTCTTCGAAACTCAACCTCTTATCGTCCCCAAATGAATGAAGCAGTAGACGCCGCCAACAAAAACATAAAGAAGATTCTGAGAAAAATGATTGACAATCACAGAGGTTGGCATGGGATGTTGCCATATGTTTTGTTGGGATACAGAACGACAATCAGAACGCCAATTGGAGCTACTCCATACTTGTTGGTTTATGGAACAGAAGCAGTTATACCTACCGAAGTTGGAATACCTTCACACTGAGAAAAATCCAAGAAGCTGAATTGAGTAATGTTGATTGGGTTCACAAGCGGATTGATCTGTTAGTATTGATTGATGAGAAGAGAATGATTGCTGTTTGTCATGGCCAATTGTATCAATAGAGAATGATTCGTGCTTTCAACAAAAAAGTGAGATCTCGAACATTCGAAGTAGGACAATTGGTCCTCAAACGCATCTTCTCCCATTAAGATGAGTATAAGGGAAACTTTGTACCAAATTGGCAAGGACCATACATGGTTCGTAAAGTGTTATCTAGAGGTTCCTTGATCCTGTCGGAGATAGATGGCCAGGAGTGGCCAAAACCAATCAACTCAAATGCTGTCAAGAGATACTACGTCTGAAAATAGTTTTTCTCTCATCACTTTCCTTGTAATCGTATCATTTGCTTGTAATTGCTTATGTCAAGTTTTTATATCCTAGTAATGAACTACGTTTGACCTGAATTCTCAAGAATGAGATACGTAGGCGGTCTATGTCGGCCTCGATCGTTTCCTTATCAAATTTTCATATTTTTTAATCCTCGAGAGGAGAACTACATTTGACCTGATTTCTGCCTCAACGTGATACGTATGCGCCATAACGGCTCGGTCATATCTCCCGTAAGATTTCTATTTGTTTTCCTTTATAATAGAAACCGAGACAGAATTTTTGAGAGGAACTCAAAAATTCTCAAGAAGAAGATCTCTCCAACAAGTCAAGACTAAAGCGACGTTGAGAATTGTAACTGATAGAATTTTTTGAGAAGATCTCAAAAATTCTGTGATTTGCTCACCAATAGTTCAAGATACGCGAAGACAGTTAACTGGGACAATTTTTTTTGAGGATGACCTCAAAAATTTCAATAAGGTTCATCGGCAGTTTAGAACAGTTTTGAATACTTCCCAACAAGTAATCAGATAGACCTCGAGGCATCAACTTCAAATACGTTCACTAAGCTTGACGTGACATGACACGACACTTGACAGTGACCTTTTCCAAATATTACTTTTTGAAAATCTATTTTCCATAAAACTTTTCTCTCGTGTTTCAATTATTTTTTGCATACAAATGTCGTGTCTTATCTACCAAGAAGCAGGAGATCGGAGAAATCAACCGGAGATAACCAGACAAGGAGTAGACAACCAAAGGAAACGACACAGATCAGTTCACTTTAAACCAACAATTTTTCTATGGATGCAGGTCTATAAGTTTGCCTCAAGATCATCATATTCCTCCATTCAATGAACATGGAGAAGTCAAAAGGCGAGGAGCTCCCCGAAATTGATAATTTTTCTTTGGATGCAGGAAAAGTTTTAAGCTTCTTATACCAAAGAATCGGGGATATGAGTAACATTATTTCATTCAAATTCTCTGCAAGGCAAGGTCCATAATGAACACACGATTATGTTCGAAGATGAAGCAAATGGAATCCCCGAGAGAAATTATATTGTTTTTCAACAACTAAAAATACTCGGAGGAAGTAATCTGCATCATATTTTCAGATAGATAATATTCCTACCCAAAGAGTCATATATATCGTATTATCAAATGAGACGATACCACTACTTCGAGGGTCATTTTTATTGTATTGTCAAAAAGACACGGCCGCCACCATAAGATACCTAGAAGATCACCTACATTGTTCGGTGAAACATTATCTTCGTTTGGTATCGGGAGGCATCATCACTATCTTCATGCATAGCATGAGGAAGAACTCATGCATAGCAAGAGATAGAGCCACGCATCACGGGAAAAGTCATGCATCGCGGGAAAGATTCATGCATAACGGTAAAAGATTCATGCATCGCGGGAAAGATTCATGCATCGTGGGAAAAGTCATGCATTGCGGGGAAAAGATTCATGCATCGCGGGAGAAGTCATGCATCACTAGAAAAGATTCATGCATCGCGGAAAAAGTCATCCATCGCGGGAAAGAAGTCATGTATCGCCGGAAAAGTCATCCTCAACTATGGTTTTCAAGGAAGCATCACCTGTATTTTTCAAGGAAGCATTATCTTCATGCATCGCGGGAGAATTTGTGCGTTGCAAGAAAATCAACATCAGCGGCATCATTTTCATTTGCAAGAACAACATCAAGAGAACCATCAACAATGACGTCAAGAGAACTATCAACATATTACATACGCCTATTTTATTACTTCGACATCAAAAGAAGAGTACATTGAATAGTATTTTGCAAACGAAATACAAGCTTATTTGCTTTACGCCAAATTGGGGGAAGGTGATGTCAAATGTTCAAGGAGAGTAATTAAGTGTCAACACGGTAAAAAACAATATCACCCCATTTGAATTTCATTTTTATGCTAATGAATTTTATCTCAGTCTTTGTCGAGAGCATTCGAGAGGATGAATTCCCAAAACAAACCACAGGTGCGGACGACGTGGAACTTTTTCTTAGCAGCGAACTGAGACATAGTACAAAGAGGAATACCAAACTCTTAAGACGCGAGCTGAGGAGCGACTTCCACCATAATTAAACCACACCCCTATCAGAAGGCATATGGGTTTTTCTTAGGTTTATCGGTGTTAGTTTTGCATTCGGAAAATTTAGGCGTTCACCGGAGGCATCTTTCCAATCTGAGTGACAATGCACCAGGAGCTTTGGAAAATATGTCTGTGTAAGTTCTTAATGGGTGTGAAGTGCACCACATTCATGACTAAGAGGTTGCCAGCCTCTTTTTCATACTCGACTTACTTTGTCACTCTTCCCAACCGAAAGCTATCTTAGCATAAGAGATTTCCTTTTTCAACCGATCGAGTCGAACTACAAGTAGCCTGATTCCCTAAGTTGAGGGATATGTAGGCGGTCTCAATGTTGACAGCTCGACTGTATTCCAACATTCTCTCTTAAAACCTTATTCCCAAGCATTCTTGTCTCTTCATAATTCGATATCAGGTTAGCTTTTGAATTCTTTCAAAATGGTGCGTTAAATCAAGCTTATCGAACTACAAGTGGCTCGAATTCTCATATAACCTGAGATATGTAGGTGACCCGATTCTGGAGTTCGGCCATAATTCCTAAAGTCCGTACCAAAATCCCTTCCCGAAAGGATGAAGATGTGGACAGTCAAAAATGGATTTGTCAATTTCATTTGCCTCAGATTTCTTTCATCAATCCAAGCCAAACGAGGGATAGTTGTTGACACCTAATTTTGGACCTCCACAATATATATTAATCATCGAGCTTCTTAAATTCCAAACGATTTGAAATAATTAACTTTATAAAATTCAAAATATTTTTCAAGTTATTTTAAATAGTCTTATCACTTTTTATAATTTTTAAATAATCATGTATATAATTAGTATATTTTTTGAATATTCGAAATTATCTCAAAATGATTTTAATTTTAGTTAAATATTTTGTCAATTAGTTTGGTTTAAGTAATAGTTTATTTCTTTAAATTAATTAGTTGATAATTTAGTTAATTAGTTTATTTCGTTAGGACTAAGAAGTTCGTTAATTAATTAATATTAGTTTATTTTATTTAATCTTTAATCGGATTCACTAATTGAGTCAAATTGCCTAAAATTTAAAGTTAAGTGGACTAAATTTGCAATTCATTTGGTCATTTTTCTAATTCAAATATAACCTTCTTTTTGTCCCACTTCTTGGACCTTTTTAGAAAGACCAAGTTTTGGGACCTCAGCCCACTTCTCCAATTCAATTACCCAGCCCATTTCTTTCTCCTTTCTAGAAAACCCAATCCATCAATAATACAATTTCCAGCAACAACATAAAACAACAACATCACCCGACCGACCCCACCTGCATTCATCTTCTTCACGCGTCTTCTTCCCCATAATTCCAGCAACAAATTGCGGCTGACCAAACTTGGAAATCGCGCCAACAGTACTCTCCCATACGCAAGAATCAGCCTTTTCCCTGATTTCGAGCAAGAATTTGAGGATTTTGGTACAAATTTTGAATTTCATATTCATTCAAAAATCTGTTCGTTTTCCCCCCTAATCGAATCCAATTTCTTCTGTAAAAACCCATTTTGCCTTCAGTTTATGGAGGGGCGAGCATAGGGAGAGGTTTTGAGTTCGGTTCTTTGGCAATTGACGTTTTACACTTAATAATTTTATATTTTACCCTTTCTCGTTCTAACTTCCGAGAAGGTCGCAGCTCAGATTTTCTTGATTTGCTGTTTGTATTCGAATTTTGTGGTGGAAGAATCGCTACCCTCCTTTGCTTGTTCGTCCCATTTGCTTCTCCGAGAAAGGTAAACCCAGTTCCTCTCTTATCTTTCAAGATGTTCTGTTTTGTTTGAATTTGGATATGTATTTAGATTCTTGTATTCTGAAATCTCGCGTGTGTATAATATTATTCTCTGATTTTGCGGCCATTTGATGAGTTTTCCGTATAATGAAATTAGGCATATATGTGTTTATTCCTTGATTTTGGGTATTGTAAACTTAAAAGAGTCTATGTTTCTTCCATGGAGTTGGAAACCCCAAAAAGCATGAAATTGTTAATTCTTTCAATTGCTAACCCATTTGAGATTTTTTTTTAAATCTCTAGAATGGAGGTTTGAATTGTTTTAACCTCTCTATGTGACTTGTGCACTCCTCCACATTTGTTTAAGTTAATGTTGATTTATTACTAAGTTTGAAAAATCCTAGTGCATGAGTCCTTCTTTATGATATATGTTATCTCTGACCGTCTAAGCTAATTGTTTAATGTGTTTTGATATTATTGTACCAAACTAATGACATTTTGCTATATATATTTTTTATTTTAGTTGGCTTCACTGCTAATATATATATTTTCCTTAGTTGTGGTTTCCACCCTTATCGATTTTTACAAGTTGTATGTTTTAGTTGAAATCATTTGAGTTGTTTTAGATTTTGTGATATGAGTCTTCATGGACTATTATTATATGATATTTTTAGCAAATCTTGAATAAACGTGCTTAGTTGTAGCACAATTACTAGTAATTTCCTTCTTAACAAAGTACTAAGAAATACCCTAGTCTACTACTATCTTGGTTTAATTAATTCTGTTGCATCATGACAATTTTCTTTCCATATACAAATAGTACGATTAGTTGAATATCGTTTAAACGCACTATCTCATTTTATTCTTATCATCCAAAGAGTCTCCTATATATGCTAATTCATTTTTTCTTTCTTTGCATGACTTCTCTAAGTGAGTCTGTTAGACTCTATTCCTTGCTTTTCCATTGGGCCGAGCCTAATAATTTTCCTCGAGTTAGCCTCGTTGCCAAGCATGAAAGAGAAGCTGCTATGCAACTTGTATACACTAAGTATACATTGATATACACTCAGTGTATACACTATATAAGAGCAACGAAAATGGGCCAAAGACCCTAAATTTTCCAGCAGCTGGTTGAGATATATCCGGGCCAAAAGCTCATCCATTTGGCATCCTTTTTATGTCAGATTTAAGACAGGTTGAGGTGGGCTAAGAGGACCAAAATCATAAAAGCCCAAATCTCCCTCACTCTCTCTCTCTATTGTATTTACTATATTCTGGGTACGTGCATCGCGCGTGTAGCCAAGTGTATTCATTACTCTAAACTTATAGTATATGACAACAACTGTGCTCCACATAAGTGCTTAGACATCTTATTATAATGTTTAACTTGTAAGTGTTAAGTATTTATAGGATTTATGTTGCACTAAAAAGTATAAATGTTGGTGGATATAGGAAGAATTTTAACAATTAGTGTTACACATATAATTGTTAGAATAAGAGTGTTTGTTTGAAAATTAAAATAGTTATCTGATTTTATATGGATCATTGATAATGAACTTTATACTTTTAGATCTCTTTATTATTAATTAAAGAGGCAATATGTTAATTCATGAGATAATGAACTAATTATAAATGTATGTATAGTCAGTCATTTAACATATTTTTCAAATATTTCATATTATCCATGTAAAAGACAAATGAGTTGACATATAATAAAATATCTAATCTTTCATTAAGATAATTTTTAATTTCATTTGGAAATAAGAAATATAATAGTGTACTTGTTCCACCCCAATAATTATATAAAGTCTAAATAAGTAATATCTATTTAGTTGTAATCTAGACACATTTTTTTTTATATAAGCAGAGAACATATTTAACTAAAAAGGAATAAGAAAATAATACATTATAAAAGAACATTTAAAACTAATACAAAAAATCATTTACAAATGGTCATCACTATAAGCACTTTACATAAAATAGTACAAATAATTCATTATTTGTTGTAATTCATACAACATGATAAAAAAAAATTATTTCATTCCAAACATTCTTTACAATTTTAATTAATCAATCAACCATAACGCCTCCGATCCAAATACAACAATAATGTTATTGCCCTTAACATTTCTACAAAGATTGATGACAACTTTTCTTTTGCGGTCTATGACTATGACCAGAAAGGAAATCAAAAAAGAAGAAAGAAATGATATACCAAAGATGAGAAGATGGATCTTAATTTATAAGAGAAAATGACATTAACATACTTTAGTAAGAAGATCAGAGATGAGATTTGTAAATTCATTTCTCTTTCTAGGTGACTTTAAATAGGAAAAAATTTAGGTGAGGGGGGATGAAAGGAACAAATAAAAGAGGCCCATCAGTTTCCTACTTAATTATGTAACCTTTGGTCTTCACCTTAATTCATTGAACAATTTAATTAGGAGTCTTTTTGTCTTCTAGATAATAATTACTTATAACAATTTAATATTAATTCACCATACACCATGAATAAATTGTAACGGAAAGAATTTGATAAATTTGATATTGGCTTAATCTGCAACGTGTCTCCCTTGTAGTAATTAAAATTTACTATTTAATATTTAATTAACAATTTATTAGATGATTAATAGTATTTGTATTTGATATATGGACAAAATGATAATCTAACTTTTGTCTAACATTTTTCCCACTTTTAGTATAAATATATGAAATATGATAATATAATAATAATATATAATATGATATATGATATGGTGTTAATATAATAATAATATATAATATGATATATGATATATGATATGATGATTAAATTTTAGTATACATATAGATTATAGATGATAAATATTATTAAATTAGATATTTTAATTTGAAATTAATATAAGGAAGTGCAAAAGTCTTTAACATTTTTATGAAAATGATACAATTTAATAGTTAAATGTTTTTATAACATTTTAATTTATAGTAGGGGTAAAACCGTAATTCAACTTTTAACTTTTTTTGTTCCCACTTATAGTAATATATGATGATTAATTTGTTTAATTCTTGCTTGCTTATTTGCTAATTAATCTTAAGGTTAACTCAATCCAAAATTCCCAAAAGATGAACCACTTCTTTGTGTTGTTCTGTTTTCAAATAAATTTTATTTTATCAACTCTTGTATTCTTTATATACTTAAATATTTTAATCAAAATTTTCACTTTGATTTAATCAACTCAATTGGCTTAAGTTATTATCTTTGAAATAATACAAATGAATTTTAATTAATCCAGTTTTCTTTTCTAAAAATTCTAATCATTTGCAATTCAATTCAAATATTTTAATTAAGGTCCCCCTTTCTAAAAAATAAAAAATTATCTTTGTTTAACTACTTTTTTTAAAGTAAATATTAAAAGTCATTTTTATAATCATTTTTCTGAAAAATAGTCAAAATATTTAATTTAAGTCGTAGGATAATCGCATATTAGCGGACGCTTCAAATGCCTTAAAAACCTTTTGAAGCATAAATAAGAACCTCTTACCCATTTTCTCTAAATTTATAAAAGCTTAATCTGTTAGAGTCTTTTTTAAATTAAGTTTTCTTAATTTCTTTAAAAAAATTAAGTGACGACTCTTTTCTAAGTATTTTTCTCAAATTGGTTTATACTTGGAACATTTCAAAAAGTGATTTTTCTAAAGATAGTAAAATCACGGCATAACACCCATATAGCAATTTTCTTCATCAATTAGAGCAAGATCTCATTATTGATCACAACAATCTGCTAGGGATCGAAGAAGATCATTGGAAAATCTGCTCTAGAATTAACTGGCTTAACGAGGGCGATGCTAACACTAAGTTTTTTCATCTTTCTGTCATCAATCAGAGAAGAAGAATTAAAATCTCTTTCTTTAAGGATGATCTAGGAAACTGGATTAATGATCCTAATCAAATTATCCAGCACACCTCCTCCTAGTTTCAACAAGTCTTTGCTTCAAATCACGTTTATTCAAATCTGCAGGGAGTCTATGGTTTCACCAAAAGCTTCCATAAAATCGAAATTTCTTCCATGTATAGATCCCTCCAAAATCAGGAAGTGATCCAAGCTATCTTCTCCTTTAAGCCTTACAAAGCTCCGGGTCCCGATGGTTTCCACCCCATCTTCTATCAAAAGCACTGGGACATGGTCGGAAACTCGGTTCTTAAGTACTGCCACGACATTTTTGAATCCGAGGCTATTACTCCACCCCTCAATGACACCTTGTTATGTCTGATCCCTAAGTTCAAAAATGCTAATCAATTAAATTTTTTTAGGCCTATAGGGCTATGCAATACTATCTATAAAGTGGTCACAAAAATCATTGTTAATCGTATTAAGCCCTTCCTGGATAAGCTCAGTGGTCTGCAATAAACTAGTTTTCTTAAAGGAAGACGTGCTAGTGATAATGCGATTCTTATACAGGA
Source organism: Solanum gandarillasii (assembly GCA_029582405.1). Classification (NCBI taxonomy): domain Eukaryota; kingdom Viridiplantae; phylum Streptophyta; class Magnoliopsida; order Solanales; family Solanaceae; genus Solanum; species Solanum gandarillasii. The sequence goes on from JAJONY010014683.1 coordinate 16,494, forward strand.
AATTGTTCGTCACTTGAACCGCACTAAAAGCTCCAAAGGAAACTTCATTCTTAAAATCGATCTTGAAAAGGCATTTGATCGCATAGAATGGTCATTTGTTTATCAGGCGCTTTTTTATTTCAAATTTCCTCCGAAAATCATCAACCTTATCATGAGCTGCATCACTACTAGCAGAATAGCTGTCCTAGTGAATTGTACGAAAACATAATATTTCTCCCCCTCCAGGGGAATCCGCCAAGGAGACCCTATGTCTCCATACATTTTTATTCTTTGCATGGATTTATTATCTAATTGTATTAATTACCAAGTTGATATCCTCAACTGGGTATAAAACTCTCGAAGAATGGGCCTGTTTTCTCTCATTTATTTTTTGCAGACGACTTAACTTTGATTGTCCAAGCTAACCCCAAAACCATTCAGACCATTCATCGGGTGCTATCCTCCTTTTGTAGCCTTTTCGGAGAAAAAATTAACTCCCTCAAATCTAAGGATTTCTATTCCAAATCATGTAGAGATGATATTCAAAATCTTATCCGCCAATTACTTAATATTACTCAAGCTGAGAGCTTCGAATAATATTTAGTTTTCTCCATTCTCAATAAAAACCCTTCATCCTCTAACTTTCTTCATATCCTCGATAACATGAAGACTAAACTCTCTAATTGGAAGCTAAATTTCCTTAGCCAGGCTGGTCGTTTGACCCTCATTAGATCGACCCTTGATGCTATTCCAGCTTATACTATGCAATACTTTATCTTGCCTAAAAAGATCTGTAAGGACATTGACAAGATTCAAAGAGACTTCCTTTGGGGATCTACTACCCAAAAGAGGAAATTACACTATGTTAGTTGGGATACGGTAACCAGGACCAAACACAAAGACGGGCTTGGCCTCTTAAAAGCTATTGATAAAAACGTCTCCATCGTTGCAATCCCTCGTGGAGACTTCTCACTAACCATAACTCCATGTGGGCTAGTACGCTCCTTAATAAATATAATTCTAAAACCTTGATTTCATCCTCTTCTTTTAACTGGCAGAATATTTTGAAAGGAGGGAAACTGTGTGCGCAAGGGTTAGCTTGGGCAGCGGGCACCGGCAAAACCATAGACCTATGGAACCATAGTTGGATCCCCCATACTCCTCCCCTTCGTAACCTTATTCATGGACCCTTACAATGCAACAAGTATACTCTTAAGGTGTCCAATATTTGGGAATGAGACAAGTGGAACTGGGGAAAACTCTCTATAGTCATTCCTGAGGACATTGTTAATAAGGCCAATTCTGTTACGCTAAAAAATCACACTAGGGAAATCCCTTATTAGTCCCTTCAATCTAATGGCATGTTCTCTACTAAATCAGGTCGCCGTCTGCTAGATTCTACGAATACTCCAGAATATACTTTCCAATGGATCTGGTCGCTGAACACGCTCAACAAGATCAAATTCTTTCTCTGGATTTGCTCTTATAAGAGACTTCCTACTAATGTGTACCTCCATCACATAGGGATGATCATTGATCCCACTTTCCCTCTATGCCATAGTGCTATAGAAACTATTGAACATATCCTCTTAGATTGTTTTTTGGTTAGGAAATTTTGGCTAGACATAGGGTTGAATATGCATCATATTATCAACACTCCAACTCACTGGTTGCAAAATATTCATTACCTTGATGTTCCCTTTCATGACGCAACAACTCTGCAATGGAAAGGCTTCTACCCCTTTGCGTTATGGCATATTTGGTTGCAACGTAATCAACATGTTTTTCGTCCCAGCACTTCATCCACTCCTACTATCTCTCTTCCCCTCACTCTCATCAGAGCTAAAGAGTTCATTTTGTTGGGTTTTAACAAGGTGTGAATGGGGAATAAGAAGAGAAGATTGAAATGTGGGGGAACCAATTTTGGAGGGAAAATGAAAAGTCATTTCTCCCATATTGGTAGAAGAAAGGAAAATTATTGTCCTTATTTTAGGAAACACTTCCTTTAGTTCTTAAAGAGTTAATAAGAAGGTGCCCCCCTTGCGTCGTCGCCGTCGTCGCTCGGTCGACTTCAGATTTGGATTTGGATTTGGCAAGTGATTGATTGATAATATTTTTGGACAAAATTTATTTAATCAATCTCATTAATTGATTTCCTTTCTCTTATAAATTAATTCAGAATGTTAGTTAATTAACATAATTAATTTTGCGTAACAGAATTTATTTGAAATTCACGTGTAATGGTAAAAACGATCTGAAGGGACCTGTTCCTTCCAAAAAGGCGTTACTTTTCCCAAAAAGACACAACGTTCTGGAAAGACACCATTGTCCGAACATACGCGTTCCTTGCTGCAAATGGCTATAAATAAGAGGTCTTTTTCATTTTTCATTTACTGAAAATTTTTCCTCTCTGCATACATTTCTTACAAAAATAAATTGTCGATTGATAGAGTCGGTGTGTGCTCTTGTTACTGTTTTTGCGTTCGCTGAAATTAGTGAAGTTTAAGGTATCGCTACTTCTCTAATAGTTAATCCGGGTTATCTTGGGAGGAATTAATCTGTAACCTCTGGTACATGAGGGGATTAAATTTCTTAAGGAAACACAGTGGGTTCTGTGGACTCGAATTCTATTTTTCTGTCTGTTTCTATTTTTTGCTAACCTTAATACAGGAGATAACAAGCTTAAGAAATTTAATAGTTTCTGTATTTGAGGTTTCTGGAGATTAAAACCTTTATGGTTTTCTTCTCTGTTTGAATTTTTAAAATTCATTCGATTAACGATTAAAAGAACATAAAAACTTTATCGTTAATTCAAAAACAGGCAGTGTAAGGATTTATTCTTTACTGTTAGTATTTCACATACTAAAATTGTCAGCCATTTGTGACAGAAAAATGATAAATTCAAGTCAAGTAAATGTTGGAATAGTGAGTGCTACAACAACATCGGTTGCACACAATCGTTCAACTGCTGCCCTTGCACCGGTTGAGAAACCTGCAAAGTTTTCTGGAGTCAACTTCAAGAGATGGCAGCAGAAGATGTTCTTCTATCTGACTACGTTAAGTCTGCAGAGGTTCATTAATGAGAATGTTCCTGTTATGTCGGATGAAACTCCGGCCGAAGAACAATTCTTGGTGACAGAAGCAAGTACACATTCATATTTTTTGTGTAAAAATTATATTCTGAGTGGCCTGCAAGATGATCTGTACAATGTGTACAGTAGTGTCAAGACCTCAAAAGAACACTGGGATGCTTTAGAAAAGAAGTACAAAGCAGAGGATGTCGGAATGAAGAAGTTCATTGTGGCAAAGTTTTTGGACTATAAGATGATAGACAGTAAGACTGTCGTCACCTATTCAAGAACTACGGGTCATAATCCATGATCTCCTTGCTGAAGGTATAAATTTATTTAATGCCTATGTTGAATATATTAAGTCTATTCTTAATACTTACATAATCTTTAATGTAGGATTGATTGTGAATGATGCCTTTGAAGTGGCGGCCATTATTGAGAAGTTACCTCCGTTGTGGAAGGACTTCAAAAACTACTTGAAACATAAACGCAAGGAGATGACTGTTGAAGATCTCACGGTAAGGCTGAGAATCAAAGAGGATAACAAGGCCGCAGAAAAGAGGTCGCGTGGTAATTCAACAATATCTGGAGTTAATATTGTTGAAGAAGATCCCACAAAATCAAAGAAAAGAAAGAAAGCATCGGGTCCAAAGAGCAATCCTCCTAAGAAGAAGTTCAATGGAAACTGCTTCAATTGTGCAAACGTGGTCATAGGGCTACTGAATGTCGGGCTCCCAAGAAGGACAAGAAGAAAGATCAAGGAAATTTGGCTGAATCCAGAGAAGAGATGGACGATCTCTATGCAATGCTTTCAGAATACAACTTGGTTGGAAATCCAAGAGAATGGTGGATAGATTCTGGTGCCTCATGCCATGTTTGTGCCAACAAAGAATTATTTGCATCATATACTCCAGCACCAGCAGACGAGAAGTTATTTATGGCGAACTCCGCTACTGCAAAGGTTGAAGGAACTGGCAAGGTCCACTTGAAGATGACATCGGGCAAGGTGGTGACTTTGAACAGGGTCTTGTATGTTCCAGAATTGCGAAAGAACTTAGTTTCTATACCAGTTCTTGCCAAGAATGGATTCAAATGTGTATTTGTTTCTGATAAAGTTGTAGTAAGTACGAATAAGATGTATGTAGGAAAAGGGTACCTCACTGAGGGCCTCTTCAAACTTAATATAATTGCAGTTGATATGAATAAAGATTATGCTTCTTCTTACTTGCTTGAGTCTAAATGTTTATGGCATGAACGTTTGGGACACATTAATAACAATACCTTGCGAAAACTGATTAACTTAATTGTTTTGCCTAAATTTGAGTGCAATAAATCAAAATGTCAAGTTTGCGTTGAATCTAAGTATGCTAAGCATCCTTATAAGTCTGTTGAAAGGAATTCATATCCCTTAGAACTGATTCACACGGACATTTGTGACATTAAGTCAACACCAACACACGGTGGGAAAAAATATTTCATAACTTTTATTGACGATTGCACTAGATATTGTTATGTCTATTTGCTAAATGGTAAGGATGAAGCAATAGATGCATTTAGGCAATATAAAACTGAAGTTGAAAATCAGTTGGATAAAAAGATCAAAATGATCAGAAGTGATAGAGGTGGAGAATATGAATCTCCATTTGCAGAAATATGTTTGGAAAATGGAATTATCCATCAAACTATTGCTCCTTACTCTCCTCAATCTAATGGAATTGCGGAAAGGAAAAACCAAAATTTAAAGGAAATGATGAATGCCTTACTTATAAGTTCAGGTTCACCACAAAACTTGTGGGGGGAAGCTATCCTTACAGGAAGTCAAATACTCAATAGAGTGCCTCATAGCAAGACACTTGTTATTCCATATGAGAAATGGAAAGGTAGAAAACCCAACTTGAAATATTTCTCAGTGTGGGGGTGTCTAGCCAAAGTCCAGGTTCCTATACCTAAGAGGGTGAAAATAGGACCTAAGACTGTGGATTGTGTGTTCATTGGATATGCCACAACTAGTAAGGCATGCCGATTTTTGGTTCATAAGTCCGAACATCTGGATATTCATGATAATACGGTAATGGAATCAGATAATGCTGAATTCTTTGAACATATCTATCCGTATAAAACTAGACTTGAGTCATCTAGTGGAGGGTCTAAACGACCTCGAGAAGAACCAAAAGAAAATGAGCCTAATGAAGAGAGTCCAAGGCGCAGTTCATTTACATTTGATTTTGTAACATTCTTTCTTGAAAGTGAGCCTCAAACATTCAAGGAAGCTATGTTGTCTAGCAACTCAACCTCTTGGAAGGAGGCTGTCAATAGTGAGATTGAATCAATCTTAAGCAATCATACCTGGGAGTTGGTTGTTCTTCCTCCAGGAAACAAACCCTTGGGTTCAAAATGGATCTTCAAAAGGAAGATGAAAAATGATGGAACTATTGACAAATATAAAGCAAGACTTGTTGTCAAAGGCTTTAGATAGAAAGAAGGTCTTGAAATCCATCAAATGGATGTGAAATCCGTCTTTTAAATGGAGAGCTGGAGAAAGAGATTTACATGGAACAACCTGAGGGCTTCGTAGTTCCTGGTAAAGAAAAGAAAGTATGCAAACTTGTTAAGTCATTTTATGGACTAAAACAAGCATAGAAACAATGGCATGCAAAGTTTGATCAAACCATGTTGTCAAATGGATTTAAGATCAATAAATGTGATAAATGTGTCTACATTAAAGACACTCCGAATTAGGAGGTCATTGTATGTCTATATGTGGATGACATGCTAATAATGAGCAAGGACATTGTTAATGTAAAAGCTACTAAGTGTATGCTCGCTAGTAAGTTTGATATGAAAGATCTAGGAGTTGCCGATTTGATATTGGGAATTAAGATTCATAAAACTCTTAACGATCTAGCATTGTCTCAATCTCATTATATTCAAAAGGTACTTGAAAAGTTCAAGTATTTGAATTTCAAAAGGGCATAAACCCTAATTGATGTGAACGTTAATTTTGCTAAGAATAAAGGTGAAAATCGGTCTCAATTGGATTATGCCAGAGTATTGTGAGGTTTAGTGTATGTCATGAATTGTACACGACCAGACATAGCCTGTGCTATAAGTAAACTGAGTCGATACACAAGTAATCCCAATCAAAATCATTGGATGGTAATGGAGAGAGTTTTGGGGTACTTAGATGACACTCAAAACTATGCTTTGCATCACAACAAATATCCAGTAGTTCATGAAGGATATAGTGATGCAAATTGGATTACTGGGTCAACTAAAACGAAATTCACGAGTGGATATGTTTTCACTATTGGTGGAGGATAAATATCTTGGAAATCATCCAAATAAACATCCATAGCTCGCTCTACAATGGAGTCTGAATTCACCGCTTTACACAAGGCAGGTGAAGAAGATGAATGGCTCCGAAATTTCTTAGAAGCTATTCCATTTTGGCACAAACCAATGGCCCCTATATGTATACACTGCGATAGTCAAGCTGCAATAGGAAGGGCTGGAAGCGTTATATATAACGGGAAGTCTCTTCACATACAACGAAGACACAACTCTGTTAGACAACTACTCTCTAGTGGAATATCACAATTGACTATGTAAAGTCACAGGATAATGTATTGGATCCTCTTACAAAAGGCCTAACTAGAGAGGGAGTTGAGAGATCATCGACGGGAATGGGACTATGATCAAGAACAAGTCATCGTGGCGGTAACTCTACCTAGAAGACTGGAGATCCCAAGATCTAGGTTCAAGAAGATCAAACAAAGTCATAGATGACGGTTCAACATTGTCAAAATTTATTTTATGGTCCATTCTCATGATGAGACAATGTTCAGTAACCAGGATAAAGGCATAAGGATGTTTTAATGGTTTCTAAGTTTGATACAAGGTATATCAAATAGTTTATCTACGGGATAACATAGTTAGAAACCACCTATGTAAGTGTGAAGTGTAAGCCGCTTCAAGGAGAATTCGGTAAGGCTAGTTCTTTAAGCACTTATTAACCGAGATGTGTTTATGGCTGAAACGAACAAAAAAATGAGAACCAAAAATAGTTCAAGGGTTGATTGTGTGACTTATGTTGTCTAGGTATACACCAAAGCTCGACGGTTCAAAGATATCAAATCTACCGATTGATCGAGTATATCCGATATATGTTCACTACAGAAAGTTTAAAGGGAAACCTACTTATCCAGATGCGATTAACCCTTACTTACGAGACACACAAGTTTTTCATGCATATGTTTTAACAATAGCCATTTCCCATTCATGTGGAGGATCAATTGTTGGGTTTTAGCAAGGTGTGAATGGGAAATAAGAAGAGAAGATGGAAATGCGGGGGAACCAATTTTGGAGGGAAAATGAAAAGTCATTGCAAATTGCAAATGAAAAGTCATTGCTCCCATATTGGTAGAAGAAAGGAAAATTGTTGTCATTATATTAGGGAACACTTGCTTTAGTTCTTAAAGGGTTGAGAATAAGGTGCCCCTCGCGCCGTCGTCGTCGCTCGCGCAGCTTCGGCTTCAGATTCGAATTTGGCAAATGATTGATTGATAATATTTTTGGACAAAATTTATTTAATCAATCTCATTAATTAATTTCCTTTCTCTTATAAATTAATTCAGAATGTTAGTTAATTAACTAACGCGTTCTTTGCTACAAATGGCTATAAATAAGAGGTCGTTTTCATTTTTCATTTACTGAATTTTTTTTCTCTCTATATACATTTTCTTACAAAAATAAATTGTCGATCGACAGAGTCGGTGTGTGCTCTCGTTAATGTTCTTGCGTTCGCTGAAATTAGTGAAGTTTGAGGTACTGCTACTTCTCTAATAGTTAATCCATTTTATCTTGGGAGGAATTAATCTATAACCTCGGGTACTTGAGGTGATTAAATTTCTTAAGGAAACACACTGGGTTCTATGAACTCGGATTATATTTTTCTATCTGTTTCATCTTTTTTTTTTGTTTCTGTTTTTTGCTAAACTTAATACAGGAGATAACACATTTTCATGACCAATTCCTCATTATCAACAGACATCAAAAAAGAAATCCCAGTTCGCTGGTTTCCTCCGGCTCCTAATGTATTCAAGTTAAATACAAATGGGACTTTCGTCCACACAAAACACATGGGTGGAATTGGTGGTGTTATTAGAGACTCGTAGGGTAATTGGGTTTATGGTTTTAGCAAAGCAATCTATGCCTATAGCCCTGTAATGGCAGAACTGCAAGCTCTCCACACTGGACTGACTCTGGCCCTTGAGAAGCAAACCCTTCCAATTGAATTCGAAATTGACTCCACTGAGGTAATTGAACTCTTCCAATATGCTCATCCTAACTTCCAGTCTACTATTGAATCTTGCATGTCTCTATTGAAGAAGTTGGGGAATCCAGTGGTACGCCACAATATCCGGCAAGGGAATAGACTAGCAGACTTTTTAGCAAAGGAAGGAAGTATATTAAGTATGAATAATAATTCTCCCATCCTGGCAGCAACTACAGCAGACGCCAGATCTATTTTGCAAGCTGACAAAGATGGAGTGGCAATTACCAGCAGGGGCGGCTGGCAAGGCTTGTAAAAAAGTCTTTGGCCTTAGGCCCCCAATTTTAGGGGGCCCCATTTTTTAGTTAATTAGGTAGGATTAAATTAAAAAAATATATATTAGAACTAAGACAATAAATGCAAAGGCCCCATTTTTTAGTTAATTAGGGAAGATTAATTTTTTTTAAAAAAAAATTGTTAGAGCTAAGTCAATAAGTGTAAACGGCTAAATGAAGTGATAGTCATAGATATGACTATGACTTTTTAACTTTCCCATAAAAAGTTGTGTACTTTTTTTTAACTTACAAGTTATCTTTTTTTCTTACCTTATTTTCTTTTCTAATTTTATTTTTATATATTCTATCCTCCTCCCTTCTATTTCTTCTCACTTTCTCTTTTCTAATCTTACATCTCTCTCTTATTCAAAGCTAAAAAATTTACTTGTTCTATTGATAATTTATATTTTAAATTTGGAGAAAACTATATTGCAGCAGCCCGATTCATTTTCGGAAATCAAGTCTTCATAGCTTTTGAATTCGGTAATATCATTCTAATTTCTAATATTATTTTTG
>JAJONY010014684.1:0-16566 GCA_029582405.1 Solanum gandarillasii
TTTTGTTTTTCAGTTTTTATTTTTTAAAATCCGAAACCAAACCAAAAAATCAAACAAAGTAATTTATTAATCCAAAACCAATCGAAAAACCAAAAAACCAATCCAAATAATAATTCGGTTTGATTTGGTTTGGTTATTCGGTTTAATCTGAATAGTGCACACCCCTACGTTGTACGCCTTTCAATTCTTGCGCATCAACCAAATTATGATAGAAATAATGGTGGGTTGCCTCCCACCCAGCGCCTTAGTTTTGGTCGTGGCACGACTCATCTTTTTGTATTTTTCTCATTTTCTCTTCTTTTTTTCATAGTTTCTAACTATCACAAGTGATTGAAATTGAACCAAATCCAACCAAAAATTACAAAAACTAAGATATCAACTAAATCCCACCAAAAAACGAAATAAAAATACAAGATCACCAAAAATAACTAATTATTACATTATTTCACGAGCTGCCTTCCGTGGAGCACCTAGTTTAACGTAGCGACTCGACTCAACTTTGGATCATTCATCATTTAGCTCAAGATTTTCTTGATCCGCATCTTTACCAAAATAGTGCTTCTCTCGTTGCCCATTCACCAAGAACGTTGTTGTTTCTTTGCCTTTAAGCTCTACCGCACCATGTTGCATCATCCTCACCACTTCGAAGAGCCCACTCCATTTAGACCTTAGTATTCCGAGGAATAATCTAAGTCTAGAGTTGAAGAGTAATACCTTTTGGCCTAGAGAAAAAGTGGGAGGGACAATGTGATTGTCATGCAATCTCTTGGTCTTCTCTTTATACAACTTAGCATCCTCAAAAGCATGGAGCATAAACTCCTCAAGTTCATGCAATTGCCCTATTTGTTTTCCTGCAAGCTAGCTCTGGGTCAAGATTTAACTTCTTTATCACCCAATACGCTTGATTCTCTACCTCTGATAGAAGAGGACATGCTTTTTTGAACACCATGTGATAGGGAGAAGTCCCTATGGGTGTTTAATATGTTTTCCTATACGTCCATAAAGAATCATCAAGTTTTCCAGACCAATCTTTTCATTGAGCATTCACTATTTTCGGCAAGATTTTGTTTGATTTTTGAATCGATACTTCAACATGGCCACTGGTTTGTGGGTGGTACAGTGTAGCTACCTTATGATGTATACCATACATAACCAAAAGATTCTTCACTAAATGGTTAATGAAGTGCTTGCCTCCATCGAGTATCAAAACGAGTGAAATGTGCTTCCTTATGAATTTAATCACCACCAAATCATTTGTAGGAAGAGCTACAACCTCAAACCATTTGGAGACATAATCAACCGTCACTAAAATGTATTGGTTTCCATCTGATTGTGGGAAGGGACCGATGAAGTCAATACCCCACATATCAAAAGATTTCTACCTCAAGAAAATTGTTTGGTGGCATCTCATATCTTCTAGATATAGTACCCAACTTTGACACTGATCACATTCTTTCACATAATTTATAGAGTCTTTGAATACAGAGGGCCAAAAGAAGCCAGATTGCAATACTTAGTGAGTTGTGCTCTCTCCTCCATAAACTCTCGAGAACTTGTTTGACTCACTTTTTGGAACGTATCTTCTCACAACTTAATCCACTACTTGTTTAAACAAGAATGGATCATCATATATGTAAAATTTAGCATCATGCTTCTACTTCTTTCTTTGTTGAGTAGTTGAGCCTGGTGGGAACACTCCACTCGCCAATAGATTTACTATATCAGCATACCACTACACTTGGGAGATATCTAAGTCCATCAATTGCTCATTCAGAAACTCTTCACGTATGTTTTCTCCTTCACGCACCTGAGAGAATTCTTCTAACCTTGAAAGACGATCAGCTATTTGATTCTCTGTACCTTTCCGGTCCTTGATTTCAAACTCAAACTCTTGAAGAAGCAATATCCATCGAATGAGCCTTGAGTTAGCATCCTTCTTCTTGAATAGGTACCTAATAGCTGCATGGTCAATATAAACAATCGCTTTGGTACCTACCAAATACAATATGAAATTGTCGAAGGTAAACACTAGAGCAAGCATCTCCTTCTCAGCCACTTTTTAATTAGCTTGAGAACCTTCTCTTTCCTTTGTCCCAAAACTGCACCCACTACTACATCGCTTTCATCACACATGAGTTCAAATAATGCTAGCTCCCAATTAGGAGCAATCGAGATTGGAGCTTCAATTAAGTTCCATTTTAGCACGTCAAATGCTTTCTCCCAATTTTCTTCAAACTCAAATTTCACCTATTTCTCCAAGAGACTCTACATAAGTCTGGCAGTCAATTGTTCCTCAACTCTAACCGTTCTTGAATCAGTTAATACACATTTTGTTTTCATTTTATCTGCAAGTTGCAAGAAACATCCAACATTCACATGTAGTAGGTTTTAGCATCCACGAGTATCCAATATTCTTATTGATACTGAGAATCTTTTCGGTGTGCCAATTATATTATTAATCGTCTTAAATCATAAAAATAAATAACATAAATTTAAACTATATAGAGAAGAAAATAATATATATATATCACTACAGGATATTGTTCCCAAACATCATCTTCAACATCAACTTTTCAAGTTTCTTCATTCTACCCAGGCCCTTAATGATTTGGTTGCATGAACTATGAAGAAATGAAAAAAATGAACTCAATGAGTATTATCCCATGTTCAAACAAAGATTTATAACATATATATCCAAACAGCAAAATAGCAATAGATATGTACGTTTTTATTTTATATGGCGATACACTATTACAAAGATTCATATTCATAAAAGTGTAAAAAAATTCCATCTTTTGGTTGTAACTAAAATCTATCTTTTTCCAACTTATAGAGAAGAATTGAGATGGAACAATCAAGATTGAAGCGGTTTTTAACTCTTATACTACTTCAAAATAATAGATTTTTTGGCTTGGAATTAGCAAAATGATTTCTTCTGCTACTATGACTTGCACTTGTCTGTAGTTAACTGCCAGTGTTTCCATTAACAAAAAAGTTTGTGTCTTAAACATGCTAATCTTATGTGTTCTTTAGAACTAGGGAAGAAAATTGTTCTTTTCCGTTATAACATGGATGATCTAAGCATTGCTATAAGCATTGAAGAGATTATTGGGTGCTATTGAACTATATGTTACCAAAGATTCTGATCTTCACTTTTAAATAGGAAGCAACATAACTTTGTGAAGCTGAATTTAGCAAGAGTTAATGTTGCCTCTTATATAAATAATAATGAAAATCAAACTTCTTGAAATTCATAGTTCAATAATACTTAATCTTCTTTTCAACACTTCAGCCAATTAATTATAAGTCCATTCATGTTATAATAATGGATAAGGATTATTATGTTCTCTAAATCATTGGGACACATAAGATTTGCATGCTTAAAGTATGAAAAATAATATTATTGGAAACACTTGCAATCAATTGTAGAAAAGCTTAAGTAATAGTAGCCGAAAAGCATTCTTAATTACTATTTTTTAAAGCCAAAATATCTATTCATATTTTGAAGTTGTACAAAAGATAAAAGTCGCTCAAATCTTTCCTCCTCCATCTCAATTCTTCTATTAAGTAGGAAAAAAATGATTATAGTCACTAACAAAAAAAAAATACTTTGTTACACTTCTATGTCTATCTAAGTCTTTGTTAGATTGCATTTGCATACTTTCTTCAGAACATAAATCTATGATTATAAAATATATGTTAAGAGGCATCTTGATCACTAGTCACTTCTTATTTGTTGAGGATGACACTCTTATAAAGTGGTGGATACTTTAGTCATACCCTAACATGTATTATTATTTCTAAGTCCTTCGCAGCTAAAGTAAGGTAATGTACCTCAAAAAAAGAAAATAATGAGAAATTTTCCTTAAAACACCACTATGCAAAAAATTGCTGAGAAATAGCTCACTTATTTTCTACAAATATAATTATTCAAAGAGAATAAAATAATAATAATCCTTAGCTTTTAAAGAAATCAATTTATAGTTTGTTAGCCCAAATTGTGACTAAAATTTAATTTTGTAAACAAGTTCAAGGATCTCTCCACCCAAAATCTCACATACATAGCTTCTAGTTACCATAAGATTAAAAATATCAAAGAACTTAGCTTTGCTTTTAAATCCTGTTGAAGAGCAGTATATCATTGAAATATACAATTCAAAATTTGAAAAAAAAATATTACATTAGACGCAAATTTATTCTTGGTATGAAAGTTATATGTATTATATTTATCAATCATCTTTCATATAAAATTACTGGCTTTTGTCATTTCAATAAACATGAGTACTATCTAGTAATGTTCGTGGATAATAAATGAAATAGTTGAAGAAATGATGAGTTGCTTACAAGGTAAAAAATACAGGTTCAACATATAATGATGGAAGGGAATCAACTTACATACTACTTGGCAAACATGACTATAGAATAGGGAAATTGCATATTCACAAATTTTCAGATCATGGACGTGAAAGGAAGGAGAATTATAAAAAAGTGACCAATTCAAAAGCTCATATCTAAGAGTATCATTGATAGGGAGATAATGGGGAAGGGGAGGCTACAATACAAGTTTTTTCACATATACATTATTTACAAAAGATATAGGGAAAACAAGAAATGTGAAATGCTATCCAGCCTAGGCTATTTTCAACTAGCACAAAGGAATCAACAAAATAAGAGGATCTTAGTCAGATGGAGACACTTTAACCTGGAAGAAGTTTTAATCACTAGTATGAGGAGGTGGAAAGAAGTTGCCCACGCACTCCATTCAAGCACCACCTTTAAGGTATAAGAAACGGAAGAAATCAGAGATGAGGGGAAGAATTATTAAAACAAAATAGAAATCACCAAAATAATGATTAAGCATCCTTCCTTAAGATAAGATCTAGAAGTAAAGCACAAGGAGCACAGTCCACTAAATCATAGAACACAACTGGAAAGGCACTTTGGTCAGCTGAAACAGACATATGAACAAGGAAGTAAGGAAAATAGAGAAGACTTACTCTAATTTAGCTAATAAAAAAAGAAGCAAGGAGAATAATTCAACAATAATCCATAACATAAGGAGGCGGATCTTCTTGCTATCCTAAAGAGGGAACATCTTTCAGATGGTTAAGGATAAAGGTGATGAAGGAATAGAGGCTAATTAGAAAACCCTAGACTTAAAGAAATATTTATAGGGATTAGTTTTTGGGCAGGATCTTAAGTAGGTTGTGTCGTTTAGGTTGTTTTGTTATGTCTTAATAGAATATTGTTTGGTGGCATCTCATGTCTTCTAGATATAGTAGTCAATCTGTGACATTGATCACATTCTTTCACATAAGCTATAGTTTCTTTGAACAAAGAGGGCCAAAAGAAGTCATATTGTAATACTGTCACGCCCCGAGGCTACCCCTAGACATTAACACGGGACCTAGGATCACGAGTGACCTAAGTTAACCCTTAGCTGACATATCATAAGCATACTAAAAGATTACTAATAAATATACTAGGCAGAAGCTTAAACAATGATAACTAAAAGTGGGAAATACCCAATAATGATCTGAATATATAAAACACTATGAGTTTAATAACAACTGGAGGATCAAACTAAAACTAAAACTGAATCTAGTACTATGTCTGAAAAAGCCTCTAACTGACTAAATTTCCTTGGACATGCCCCAGCTAACTCTAGAAAAACTGAAAACTAAATAAAAAGACTAAAGTGTAAAGCATGTCTATTGTCCTCGAAGTATGAGAACTCACAACTGAAGTTGCTGAACTAGAGATCGGGAACCGATCTATGCGTGATCTGGATGCTGGGTACGTGAACCTACATCATGAAAGGATGTAGCGTAGAGTATGTGTCAGTACTTGGAATGTACTGAGCATGCAGGATATAGAGTATAGTTGAATATACATAACTGAACAAAGCATACTGAGCAATAACATAATCTGAACTTAGTGTAAATGCTGAAATATACTAAAAGATGAGCTAAATGCAATGACCATGTACTAATCCAGAACATGACATACTGAGACTGCATGCTGAAATATAACAGAAGACATGGTCAAATGCACTGAACTTTGATTGTGGGAGCTACTATTAACCGACTTAAAACCACGTGAGCTAAAAGTGGAGTACGATGTATACTCCCCATTGAGAGGACCTAATATACCTTGCCACGAGTATATAGGTTGTTTGTTCGATGTATACACCCCATCAATAGGACTCAATATACCTTGCCATTAGTATAAAGGCATGAATGACTTGATCACTAAAGCTGATGCCCAACAGAGGGGACTGATAAACCTATGGGGGCACATAGTTCTTGGACTATGAGGGTACGTTGAACCCTAGTCCAACTCGGTCTAAGGCTACTCCCAATTGGAAGGTGTATGACACAACAAAACTGAAATACTAGATAGCTCAATGTTCTGACATGCAAATGTGAGAATCTAACATTTAAATACTAACAATGAAACATTCTTAACTGGACTATGTATATCTGTTTAAACTGACCTAGCAAGTGTAATTCATGAACTAAAAGAATCTACACAACTAGGGTTTTGAGTTTCATGCAAGGAACTAAGCAACAATGTTATGAAAACACGATAATCTGATTAAGGACACTATAACAGCTAAATCACAATAATTTTCTAAGGTTCTTGAAACCCTAGGTCTAAACAAGATAAAGGGAATCAAGAACCTAACTGAATTCTAGGGACCTAGTGAATGAAAGGAACCCACTAGTGAAATCCTACATACCTAATGACAAAATCTACAAAGAAATTATTCGATTTCGGGTTGAAACTTTCAAGAAAACCTGAGGCGTTGTTGGAAGGGTTTGGGTCGCCTCTTTTCTCCTCTTTTGTTCTAAGTTTGATGAATTTTTAGTAAATGAATCTCTTACGGAAAGATCTGACTAAGTTACTAGGCTTTAACTAACAAAAACTACGTAGTTTAGGGATCAAACGACGTAGTTTAAGTGCCTAACACATAGGGGAAAGGAAAAAAATGACCCTGACTTTATTCTGGTGAAGCCCATCCACGGAGGGAACGACGGTCCGTCTTTTGAACTATCGGACGTCGCTTGGGTTCATCGTTCATGATCTACCCGACAAGGATTCACTTAAATGAGCATAACTTTTTACTCGGAGATGGGATTTTAGCAAACTTGGTGGCGTTGGAAAGCATATTCAATTATCTATCATTTGGTAGGTCATGGGCCACCTAATTCGTTTTATGCTAAGATTAATGGCCATTTGAAGTTGACCAAACAACAATTTCCCTCTAACTGGCTATTGACCCTCACTTACGGTCCGTAGGTCTGACCACATACCATACTGGTCGACCGTGGGTGGGATCAGAGACTATAAATATATGGTGCTCAACAATGGACCCCACCTACGGACCATGTGTCAGACCATGGACTGTAGGTGGCTTTCGTGGTTCTAGCACCAGGTTTGGAAAGCTACAATTTTTTTCTATTTTCTCAAATCTGAGGTGTTACAATATCTCCTCCTTGGGAACATTCGTCCTCGAATGAAGTCTAAACAAGTTGAGTATGGAGGAAAGAGGCTGCAATCCCTACCACTAAGTACTAGAAACTGATATCTAACTGAACTGAGTTCCAAGGACATGCAAATATGTTGAAAATGCAAGAACAACTGAAGGAACAATGAACTAAGACTAAATTTACGCAAGAGTAAACTGAGAGACCGGAGAGGAAACTATTATCTCAAGATGAATCGGAAGAATAGAGATGAGGATACATGGTCTTCATGGCTGCTTCAACTACTTGTCCACCTTAGGAACACATAAGCGACCATCTCCCCCTTGGGAGACAACCTGTACTTTCTGTTGCTCAACTACACCTTCTGACTGAAATGATATAGGATCACTGTCCTATTTTCCCTTAACCTCCGCTACCAATGAAGGTTCAGATCTATTCTAAACTAACACACCACCATCTAATGTGTCCATAAGACTAACTCCTAAGAGAGCAAGCCGATGAACATCTTTTGCTAATTCCTTACCTTTTTCCTCAACATATGCTACACCACCCTTTAGACCACTTTTGTAGCCTTAAGGTAAGAGATAATTTGACCTATAGGCACTAGCTACTACTTTTCCATTCTAAGACTGGCTCATTGGAAACTGAAACCAAACGATCCTAGTTCTACAAATGACTATAACAGGAATGTAACCAATCTATGCCTAGAAATATATCGAAATCTACCATGTCTAACTCCACAAGATCTGCTAAGGTGATTTTCTAAGTGACTGTGATAGGGAAATTTATGTATACCCTTCTAGCTATAATTGGGTCACTAACAGGAGTAGAGATTGAGAAGGGTTCTGAAAGAGTTTCTGGATTGACACCTAAGATTACTGCTATAAGGAGAGTTACAAAGGTAAGTGTAGCCCCTGGATCTAACGATGCATAAACATCTAAATGAAAGACTCGCAATGTACCTGTGACCACATCAGGAGAATCTTCCTGGTCCTGGCGAGCCTTGAGAGCATACAATCTATTCTAGTATTGACCGCAACCTGTACCTAATCACACACCCTACTGAGTTGGGTGAACTATTGGTTCTATTGGAGTTGTAGACTGAGCCCCACAGTGGTTACCTCCTTGCCTTGCATGGCAGAAGGGAAATTCTTCAACCTATGACCAGACTGACCACATCCAAAGCATCTTTCCTTTCTTGCAAGAAACTCAACCGAATGGTTCTTACCACACTTTGGACAAATTGGGTAGGTCCTATTTCCTGAAACATTACCTTGAGACTTAGAGCCTAGTGCCCTACTATTCTGATCCTATCGAAACTGTGAGTGATTTTCACCACCCGATTTCTGCTGAGAGTACTCATAGTTCCCTATTCTAGCTTTCTTGTTGTCCTTAGTTGTTTCCTTAATCTTATTTCCCTTAACTTCCTAAGCATGAGTCATGAGCCTAGAGATATTCATATCCTCTAACAACATAGCATTTCTGCACTCTGTCTTTACTAAGTCGGATACTCTAAATAGAAACTTACTCATTTGTGCCCTTGGATCGGCAACCATATGTGGAGCATACCTAGATAGTTGGGTGAACTTAAGTGCATACTCTTGGACTGACATTGAACCTTGTCTCAAATTCATAAACACCTGAGCTTTAGCCTCCCTCAACTCTCTCGGGAAGAACCTATCAAGAAAAGCTCCAGTAAAACATTCTTAAGTCACAGGAGCTGCATCCACACACTTGTTTTCTTTCCACTGAGTGTACAATATGTGAGCCACATCCTTAAGCTGGTAGCATGCCAACTCTACCCTATCATTACCAGTCACTTGCATCTCTCCAAAGATTTTCTTAACCTTGTCAATGATGTTTTGTGGGTCCTCACCAACTTGCGACCCTAAAAGCTCATGTGGATTCATCCTAACAAAACCTCGAACTCTAGCTCTCAGTGATCCACCATTTCTATTAGTAGGATCTGGAACCTGCTGATTATTCTGGTTAGTCATACTCTGAGCAAAAAATTGAATCGTATTCCAAAATTGTGCATTCGGAACCTCATCGTCTCAAACAGGATGAACTACGTTAGCATTGCGAGCATTAGCATTCCTAGCATAAGCTCTACGAGGAGGCATGATCTGAAACACATAACGTTGAATTAGAAATGATAAGTTGGATCATACCTTACACATGATAAGAGTAGCAAAGAAAGTAAAGTCTTCCTAAAACACTTCATAGCCTCCCACTCATTAGATGTGGTGCAGTTAACACCTATGAAAGAGACTCTACTTAGTGCAGCTTTTCAGACATGCTAGGAATCTTAAACCTAATGCTCTGATAGCAAGTTTGTCACGAGTGACCCCAAGTTAACCCTGAGCTGGCATATTATAAGCATACTAAAAGATTACTGAATAAATACGCTATGTGGAAGCTTAAACAGTGATAAGTAGAAGTGGGGAATACCCAATACTGATCTGAATATATAAAAGACTAGGAGTTTAATAATAACTGGAGGATCAAACTAAAAAATAAAATTGAATCTAGTACTATGTTTTAAAAAGCCTCTAACTGACTAAAGTTGCTAGGACATGCCCCCAGCTAACTCTCGAAAAACTGAAAACTTCATAAAAAGTCTAAAGTGTAAGGCATGTCTATTGTCCTGGAAGTATGAGGACTCACCACTAAAGCTATTGAACTAAAGATCGGGAACCAATCTATGCGTGAATAGGATGCTGAGTACCCAAACCTACATCACGAAAGGATGTAGCGCAGAGTATGCGTCAGTACTTGGAATGTACAAAACATACAGGATATAGATTATAGCTGAATAAAATACATAACTGAGCAAAGCATACTGAGAAATAACATAATCTGAACTGAATGTAAATGCTGAAATATACTAAAGGCTGAGCTAAATGTAATGACCAAGAACTAATCCTGAACATGACATACTGGGATTGAATGTTGAAATATAACTGAAGACCTGGTCAAATGCACTGAAGTCTGTCTATGGGAGCTACTATTAACCGACATAAACACATGAGCTAAATATTGAGTCTGATATATACGCCCCATCGAGAGGATCCAATATACCTTGCCAGGGGTATAAAGGCATGACTTTTCGATGTATATGCCCCATCGATAGGACACAATATACCTTTCCAGGGGTATAAAGGCATGAATGGTGTGATCACTAAAATTGATGCCCAACAAAGAGGAATGATAAACCTACGGGGGCACATAGTTCTAGGGCTGGGAGGGTACGGTGAACCCTAGTCTAGCTCATTCTAAGCCTACTCCCAACTCAAATGTGTATGACACAACAAAACTAAAATACTAGATAGCTCAATGTTCTGACATGCAAATCTGAGAATGCAACATTTAAATACTAACAATGAAACATTCTTAACTAGACCATGTATATCTATTTAAACTAACCTAGCAAGTGTTATTCATGAACTAAAAGAATCTACACAACTAGAGTTCTGAGTTTCATGCAAGGAACTAAGCAACAATGTTACGAAAACATGATAATTTGATTAAGGACACTATAACAGCTAAATCGCAATAATTTTCTAATGTTCTAAAAACCCTAAGTCTAAACAAGATAAAGGGAATCAAGAATCTGACTGATATCTAGGGACCTAGTGGATGAAAGGAACTCACTAGTGAAATTCCACATACCTAGTGAGAAAATCTACGGAGAAATCCTTCGATTTTGAGGTGGACTCTTTGAAGAAAACCTACTACATTCTTGGAAGGGTTTTGGTCGCCTCTTTTCTCCTTTTTTGTTCTAAGTTTGATGAATTTTTAGTGAATGAATCGCTTAGGGAAAGATCTAACTAAGTTACTAGGCTTAAACTGACCAGAACTATGTAGTTTAGGGATGACATGACATAATTAAGTGCCCAACACATAGGAAAAAGAACCAAATGACCCTGACTTAATTCTGGCGAAGCCTATCAACGGATAGAATGACGGTCCGTCGTTTGACCTACCGGCCGTCGTTTGGGTTCGTCGTTCATAATATGCCCGATATGGTTCCACTAAAATGAGCATAACTTTTTACTCGGAGAAGGGATTTTAGCAAACTCGGTGGAGTTGGAAAGAGGATTCAATTATCTATCATTTGGTTGGTCAAGGACCACCTAATTCCTTTTGGGGTAAGAGTAATGACCATTTGAAGTTGACCCAACAACAATTTCCCTCTAATTGGCTATTGACCCCTCACCTATGGTCTGTAGGTCCAACCACGGACTGTACTGGTCGACCGTGGGTGGGATTAGAGACCATAAATATTTGGTACTCAATGATGGACCCCACCTATGGACCGTGTGTCAACCACGGACCGTCGGTGGCTTATGTAGTTCCTGCACCAGGTCTCTATAAAGCTGCAATTTTTGTTATTTTTCTCAAATCTGAGGTGTTACAAATACCTTGTGAGTTGGGCGCTCTCCTCCATAAGGACTTGCATGACAACTCTCGAGAACTTGTTTGACCTCATTTTTCGGAATAGGTCTTCTCACAACTTGATCCACTCCTTGTTTAAACAAGAATGGTTCATCCCATATATAATATTTAGCATCATGATTCTTTTTGGAGTAGTTGCGCCTTGTGGGAACACTCCACTCGCTAATAGATTTACTATATCAGCATACAACTACACTTGGGAGATATCTAAGGCCATCAACTGCTCATTCAGAAACTCTTCACATATTTTTCCCCTTCATTCACATAAGAGAAGTCTTCTAACCTCGAAAGATGATCAAGCTATTTGATTCTCTCTACCTTTCCAGTCTTTGATTTTAAGGTCAAATTTTTGAAGAAGAAATATCCATCAAATGAACCTTGGCTTAGCATCTTTCTTGTTGAATAGGTACATAATAGCTACATGGTTACTATAAACAATCATTTTGGTACCTACCAAATACGGTATGAACTTGTCGAAGACAAACACTAGAGCAAGCATCTCTTTCTTAGTCACTTTGTAATAAGCTTCAGCAGAATCTAGGGTCTTGCTAGCATAATATATCGAATGGAATACCTTCTCTTTCCTTTGTCCCAATTCTACCCCCACTACTACATTGCTTGCATCACACATGAGTTCAAATAATGGTTGCCCCCAATTAGGGGTAATCAAGATTGAAGCTTCGATAAAGTTTCGTCTTAGCACCTCAAATACTTTCATACAATTTTCATCAAACTCAAATTTCACCTCTTTCTTCGATAGACTGCACATAAGTCTTGCAACCAATTGTTCCTCAACTCTAACCATTCTTGAATCAATTAATAGACCTCTTATTTTCGTCTGAACTACAAGTTGCAAGAAACATCTAACATTCATATGTAGTAGGTCATAGCATCCACGAGGATGTCCTCCAATCAAATCTTTGATAAATTCTGCTCCAATTAAAGTACACATTTTGCCAGAAACAAAACACCATGAAGTGATCTTCCTTTGCCATCTTAATTATTTGATAAGAAAATGAATTACTTTTAGAACTGTAATGACATAAGAAAGAGCAGAATATTCTTATGATGGCAATTTGGAACAAATATGTAACGTAATTTGAAAACAAAGAAGATTTAAATAATATTATCATGTACAATTTCAACAAAAAAATCAGCAATTTTCTTATTTGCAAGGAGGTCATCAGTTTGCATAGTTCATTCATCATCGAAGTCTAATTCCAATATCAAAGGCATTAATTTTTGGAATTCATGTTGTTGCTTATGTGTTCTTCAGCTATTGTTGTCCATCTTTCAACAAATATGGCCAATAGAATTCTTAATTCTCTTTGGACGTGATGTAAAGTTCATGTATGTTCTGAACAAATTATATATCCATCATCATGGTCAACAAATTGTGTATCTTCAGGAGCAGGTGTGGTAACACTTTCAGCAACTATGAAGAAATGAAAAAAAATATGAACTCAATGACTATTATCTCATGTCCAAACAAAGATACATAACATATATACCCAAATAGCCGAATAGTAGAAATGTACGTTTTTATTTTATATGGCGATACACTATTACAAAGTTTCATATTCATAGAAGTATAAAAAATTCCATCTTTTGGTTGTAACTATAATCTATCTTTTTCCTACTTATAGAGAAGAGTTGAGATGGAACAAGCAAGATTGAAGCGATTTTTTTTATCTCTTATAATACTTCAGAATAATAGATATTTTGACTTGGAATTTACGGAATGAATTTTTCTGCTACTAGGACTTGCACTTATATGTAGTTATCTGCCAGTGTTTTCAATAACAAAAATTTTCATGTCTTAAACATGCTAAACTTATGTGTTCTTTAGAATTAGGGAAGAAAATTGTTCTTGTTCGTTATAACATGGATGAACTAAGCATTTGTTTAAGCATTAAAGAGAATATTTCGTACTATTAAACTATAGGATACCAAAGATTATGATCTTCACTTTTAAATAGGAAGCAACATAAGTTTATGAAGCTGAATTTATAGAGAATTAATATTGCCTCTTATTTAAATAATAATGAAAATCAACATTCTTGGAAGTCATAGTTCAATAATACTTAATCTTCTTTTCGAACACTTGAACCAATTAATTATAAGTCCATTCATGTTATAATAATAGATAAGGGCTACTATGTTCTCTAAATCATAGGGACACATAAGATTTGCATGCTTAAAGTATGAAAAATAATATTATTTGAAACACTTGCAATCAATTCCAGAAAAGTATAAGTAATAGTAGCAGAAAGCATTCTTACTATTTTTTAAAGTCAAGATCCCTATTCATATTTTGAATTGGACAAAAGATAAAAGTCGCTCAAATCTTTCCTCCTCCATCTCAATTCTTCTATTAAGTAGAAAAAAAAATTATAGTTACTAACAAAAAAATGTTTTTTTATACTTCTATGTATATTTAAGTCTTTATTATATTGCATCTGCATACTTTCTTAAGAACATAAGTCTATAATTAAAAAATATATGTTAAGAGGCACCTTGATCACTAGTCACTTCTTATTTATTGAGGATGACACCCTTATAAAGTGGTGGATACTTTAGTCATACCTTAACATGTATTATTACTTCTAGGTCCTTAGCTGCTAAAATAAAGTAAAGTACCGCAACAAAGGAAATAATGAAAAATTTCCTTAAACACCACTATGCAAATAATTAGTGAGAAATAGCTCACTTATAATAACACCTCAGATTCGAGAAGGGAAAAATTCCAGATTTTCAAAAGTTGCAGGAATCACCGAAGGAAGCCACCAACAGACCATCAGTCAAGTGACGGCCCGTCAGTCAGCTTCGTCGATGGGCCAGTAAACTTTCAGTTTCACACTCAAATTTCAGCTCTCAGTCATGAACGACAGTCGACTAGTACAGACCGTCAGTCCACTCACGGCCTGTCAGTCAGCTCTGTCGATGGGCCAATCAACTTTCAGTTTCATACCCCAAATTTCAGCCTTCACTCGCGAATGACGGTGGATGAGTACGGATCGTCAGTCAACCGACGGTCCGTCAGTCCCGTCAGTTAGTGACTCCGACAACTTTTAAGTTAGGTGTCTTTTGGTCTTTTCCTTGTTCGTTTGGCCCCTAAACTACGCGTTTAGACCCTAAGTTATGAAGTTTTAGTCAGTTTAAGCCTAGAAACATAGCTAGAACTTACCCAAGTCAAATCATTAATCAAAACTTAGAAAAATTAGAGCGTAAGAGGAGAAAAAAGGTCAAGAACCCTAGTCCAAGAATGCAATGCAGTAAGGTTCCATCAGTTCCAGCCTCGAAATCGAAAGATTTCTCCGTGGAATTCGTCACCAAGTATGTGGGATTTCACTAGTGGGTTCCTTTCACCCATTAGGTCCCTAGGTTTCAATCAGATTCTTGATTCCCACAATATCATCTAGACATAGGGTTTCTTGAATGTTAGGATTGTTGGGTTTTAGCTATTGGAATGATCCAAATCAGATTATTATGTTATTACTCAGTTTATTGCATGAATTTCAGAATCCTAACTATGTAGTTCTTTAGTTCTTGAATTACACATGCTAGGCCAGATATTTCAGCTATTTCAGATAAACATGACTCAGAATATGAATGAGTCATTATCAGCTTATTAATGTTCATTCTCAATTTACATGTCATTTTGAGCTATCCAGAGAATCACAGAAATTCAGTCATAATATATTAATCACTTAATCCATTGGGAGTAGCATAACACCGAGTTGGACTAGGGTTCAGCGTACCCGAATAGTCTAGAACTACTAGCCACCTAGGTTGTAAGTCCCCTATGTGGGTATCATTTTAGTGATCACGCCAGCCTGCCTCTAGACCTTTGGCCAGGTATATTGTGTCCTCTCATTGGGGCGTATACATCGGACTCCACATGTAGCTCATGTGGTTTTATTATCGGTTATTAGTAGCTCCCACAATTCAGTCAAATTCCATTACATTGACTACATTTCAGTACAGTCAGTATTCAGTCTTACCATGTTATAAAATGGTCAGTTAGTATTCAGTATCTATATCATGTTCATATTACACTCTTACTTTATTGCTTGTTCAGTTATATGTTTATTTCAGCTTTACTCTATCCTGCATGCTCAGTACCTTTTAAGTATAGACGCATACGTTGCACTACATCTTCTCGTGATATAGGTTCAGATCCTCAGCATCTAGATCACGCTTAGATCGGTTCCTGATCTTCAGTTCAGCAGCATCAGTGGTGACTCTTCATTCTTCGAGGACTAGTGACATGTTTATCTTTATCACTTTTAGTTTTTAGTTTCTATTTTGCTAGATCTAGTTAGGGGCATGTCCCAACATTTCTAGTCAGTCTAGAGGCTTATTTCAGACATAGTTAGTTTCAGCTTTAGTCTTAGAGTTTGATTTCTCTTTTGTACTGAAACTCACAGTTTTCATATATTCAGATATAGAATAGGTATTCCCCATCACTTTCATTTTCATGATATTTAAGCTTTCGCATCAATTTTGTTACCATAGTATTCTTATGTTATGCAACCAGGGTTAGCTTAGGGTCACTCGTGATCCTAGGTCCCGTGTCCGTGTCCAGAGGGTAGCCTCGGGGCGTGACAAACTTGGT
>JAJONY010014685.1:0-30089 GCA_029582405.1 Solanum gandarillasii
CATCTTTTCAGATTTATTTATGAATTAGCTTCCGCATCAGTTTATTATCTTTAGTATGCTCATGATCATGCCAGCAGGGTTAGCTTGGGATCACTTGTGGTCCTAGGTCCCGTGTCCGCGTCTCGGGGGTAGCTCGGGGCGTGACAATAGGACTTTATGAAAACTTCATTCCTTCTTGTTTTTGTGCTACTACTTCTTTTTTGGAAAACATATTTTTTTAAATGGGTTAGAACCATTTTACCCAAACCATATTTGACCAAATCCATATTTATCCATATTCTATTTGGGTAGATTGTAATCCAAACCATTTTTGCTCAATCCATCCAAATCCGATCCAATCCAACCATTTGCCACCCCTACTTTAATCCAATTGGTATCTAGGTGATACAAATTGATATCTGAACTTCTTCACTCTATTTCACATATGGTTAGTATTAGAGTATTAGAAGTTGAAACAGCAACACCAGAAAAAGAAAAAAATGTGTCCTTGAAAATAGGTATATTTTCTCGATTGACTATAGGGCCTGTAATTACTAGTGATCAACATGATATTTTTTACTATGTTCATAAAGTTGAAACCCTTATTCTTCATGGGTACTGATTATGAAGATGCTTATGCTTTCATTGTTGATTGTTTTGAGCTGCTTCATAAAATGAATATAGTGGAGAGGCTTAGTGTTGAGTTTGTGATATATTAGTTTCAGGGAGACGCAAAATGTGGTAATAGCTTTATGTTGAGTGTCGATTAGTAAAGGCACTACCTATGACTTAGGCAACATTTTCTAGTTTCTTCATCCAATTATATACCCCAAACTTTGAGCGATAGGAGGAGAGATGGTTTCCTGAATATACAGAAACAGAAGATATGTGGTGCAGCCTATGATGCCAGATTTTGGTACTTTATCTAGATATGTGACTCAACTTTACTTTAGTTTGGAAGACCGAATTCACTGCTTTAATTTGTAAAAAGATTAAGGTAAGAATTGGATATTCAAGTTTTATAAGTGGTTGCTTTAACAAAATCTTTTTAGGAAGTGATTGATTTTGTGATGTAGGTAGAGGGGGTGAAGTCAGATGACTTTGCCAAGGTGACAATATTTAAGAAATTTTGTGAAATGAACACCATTACTTTGGAAAATGCAGTGAGTAAAGTTTTCATAACATGTATGGGTTGTTTAGCGAATGATGAAATTAGGTTGCTTCAATTGAGGTTAGAATCTCTACTACGATTTCAGGGATTGATTTTATATTAAAGAGGGTCATGATACGACTACTACAATAGTACCAATGCTTATTTGGCTAGATTTATGAAGTGCGTTACTTTTGTTATCGATCTGATCTAAGAAAGAATGCAAATGGCTTGGGATAAATACCTAACAAATTGGGTAATGTTTTGTAGTTATTCAATGTGTAGAAATGTGTGGGTTATTTGCCTACGATCTTATCGATAGGTATGATGTGTTCTAGTGAGGTATCTAACGAACTTTTATGGTGTGGTAGCACTAGTGTTACATGGAAACGAATACGTCGATTATCAAGTATGAATACAAACTACTTAAGGAGTTATCAGTTGTATGACATGTTCAGATAACGAGATTCAGTGTTGCATTCAAGTTTGAGAAATCAACTAATTTGTTACTACAAATGCTTGGGTTAAGCATTATTTTTTAGAATGGTTTTAGTGGTGGATCTTTGATACGGTATTAATGCATTTAGGTTGTGAAGTGTATCTTGAGGATTTTAAAGGAGGATTGGTGATTTTATCTTAAAACTCCAAAGGAGTGGAATGATACCGTAATGACAAACGTATGGATACTTGGGTGAATGTAATTGGAGATTTTAGTTAGAAAGTGTGTATAAAATTGGATTAGTCCTTTGAATCTGATTGATATAACTGGATTGAGATGTCATGTCGAGGAAAAGGGCTTACTGAGCATGATGGTAATACGAGGTAGTGATGGATTGTGATTGAGATGCAACTATATAATACAAATTGTTGGTTAAACAAATTTTGTACGGTAATAATGACTTGTGAGTATCTAAGGTTGTGATTTTCTACTACTTAGTGAGTAACGTGGTTGTATAGAAAGTTTTGAGAGATGTTGGGGCACCGCTCGAATAGAATTTAAAGGAGCTAGAGTCACAATAAATAAATAAATAAATAATAATTAATGGAATGTAGGGTAACCTTCAGATAGAGGTGAGAGCAAAAATATTTTTCTCGGGTAAAGAGGCATCTTCAGAGGAGTTGAGAATTGGATTTAGAGACGCGTGATTTCATCTGTTTTGCTCTGGTTATGGCAATAGTGTCACATGTTCATCATATTAGTTAAAAAATAGTGGATAAGACTTGACAAAGAAGTGTACATACGTCTAGCTTGAGTGTGATGATAAGTTATTTTGTGGTTTGAGTTTGGTAATGAGTACAGTTGAATTTTTAGTGAAGGATATGGTAAGATCGATGGAGAGTCGATCAATGATATGCTAAGATACATGAAATCATAAAAGATCTCCATCATTGTAACAACAGTAACCTCTATTAGCACCCTCAATGAAATTCCAAAGTCTATAATTACCACTTGAAAACGCTAGATAAATTTGTTTTACTTCCGTAAATTCAAAGAAGAGATTAAAATATTCTCAATTCTGATTTTGGTTTAGTTGCAATTTCAGATTAGAAAAATAAAAAAGGATCTTCGTCTACTTATTTCAATTTTTTCATTTAAATCTACGAAAAATCTTGAAAAGCGGGTTAGTTTTCATTGAGTGAAATGAAAAAAAATCGAGAAGTTTGTAGTAACTTGAATCTATAATGTTGGTCTTGGGTCTTCATTTCTTTTACTCTTTTTTTTTCATCTTATTTCCCCCCTATACTTTATTATACATTCAATATACAAGTTTATTCAAAGTTGTACATTATACATGTATTGTACATGTGTAGTTAAAAACACATTTTATTTTTTCTTGAATAATGTATGTGCAAATCGATTTTATTTGTTGATTTCTCTATGAATCACAAACTTGAAGTAAGTTTTTTTTTTCAATTTATTGTTTGATGGAAGAATAGATCGAAACCCCCATAAACTTGTCGAGTTTCATTTAGCACTCACCTAAACTTTATATTGGCTTAATTAGCTCCCTGAACTTGGTAATTTGATAGTCTTAGCCTCCCTAGACACTTAT
The DNA here is from genome assembly GCA_029582405.1 of Solanum gandarillasii. Classification (NCBI taxonomy): domain Eukaryota; kingdom Viridiplantae; phylum Streptophyta; class Magnoliopsida; order Solanales; family Solanaceae; genus Solanum; species Solanum gandarillasii. The sequence goes on from JAJONY010014685.1 coordinate 3,184, forward strand.
GTGGCAAAGATCATGAATGCAGTCTCTTTTCGGCGCGTGAGAGGGAAGAGAAATAAAACAAAACAGCTTCTAAATTAATATTATCTACTATTGATTGCCACAAAATGAATATGATGATTTATTTGTTTCAATTGCATTTCTCTATATTTTTTCTTAACATACATTGCATATTTTGGTATGAATGTGTTTTTTTATTCTTAATCTAAAGCAATAATTATTTATTTCAAACAATTATCTAGTTTCTCTAGAAAAGGAATTGAACAATTCAAGAATGAAGTTTTGGTGCTCTCCAAACTGCAGCATATGAAACTCGTCAGAATTTTGTCCTGTTGCCTACAAGGAAAAGATTTAATCATTGTGGCTATAAGGTATTCCTTGGATATTGTATGTGAATTTATAAACCGTCTTTTCTTGTAAATATGATTTTCAATAGAGCCATAAAAAGTGGGCTTAGCCCATGAGGCCGGCCCAACTTAACATGTTATTGGGGTAAAGTTGAGATAAGATTTGTCAAGCCCTTTATAAGTAGGGCTTATAAGCCCAGCCCAAATAAGCCCTTACCCCTTGATGCTTCACCGAGGCCAGAGTCGACCCATGGGCCAAAACTATTTATGTAAGAGTAATTTTCAAAAATCTCACTAGTTTATGGGCTAATTATTTAGAACTACGCTATTTTACAATGTTACATCTTACTAGATTTTGGTGCATTTAGATATGTTCATGTACATGTAATTAAAAATACATTACTCAAAATTAGGTATAATTTATTCTAGATATAGTTTATTCAAGTAGATTCACATGTATCTAGGATACATAGACAAATCTCGCTTGCTCGCTCACTCACCGCCTCCCTCCCATCTTGCTTTCAACTATCCTATATTGCTTGCATATTTGGCATCTCAGATACATATAATCACACCAAATACATGTATCTAGTGTGTATGTAGTGTGATCAGCAAGTATCTAGGATATATAAACAAATATTGTTTGTTTCCCTTGTGTTCTCACTCGCCTCTCTCTTATTTAAGTGTATCTGGTAGCAAAAAACATACATCTAGGTATATCTTATTTGAATCTGGTATGAAATCATTAATTGGCGAGATGAAATGTAATTATTTCAAACTATGGAGACAATTAGTAAATGTGGTTTGAATGTTTGTGTAATTAGGTAGTTCTCCTTTATTTAATTTGAATTAAAATAACCAAAATTGTAAGGCCTGTTGTTATTTAATTTATAGGTTTATATTTTCAAATTTCCTTTACTTACTTATTCATCAAAAATATTATTATTTTTTCGTTAATATTTTTTGATAGAATTAATGTAACAACATCACTGTTTGCCACATTTTATTTGAATTTTTTTTCATTTTCTTGATATTATATATTTCAGATTTGAGGTTGTAAATTGAAAGCAACACTAACCATATGTATAATGCATGTTATGATTGTAAATATTATGTACTTTCATATAATTTTGTTAGAATTGCTAAAAACTTAATATATTGAAAGAATTTTAAGTTTGAAAAGAAAAAAAATGTAAAAAAATAAAATTAAGAGAGAAGGGATAGCCCGCCCCGGCTTACGACCCTTCTAAGGTTGGATTGCATTGATCACTTTCAGACACTTTCAAATGAAGGACCACCCCACCCTAGCCCATCAAAATCTTTGATCCACAAGGCTTGGGTTGAGTGGGGCTACACAAGCCATTTTGACTAATCTAATTTTCAAGTTTCAGTTAACTCTAATTTACATGTAAAATGAGCATATAAGTGAAATCAAGAGATTGCATCGCAAACGCTGCCTTACCAATAACTTAATCACTTGCATTTTGAATATTTTCATGAATGGTTCAAGGACCAAATAAGTAGTAGGATTTTATTGTTATCTACTTTAAAATATCATCTTTTGTACTTATATTTGTAATTACAGTTGCATATTTATCTTTGGATAGGTTAATGAGAAAATATTTGTCATTGGGATGGGTTCACAAGACAAAAAAATTAGAAAATACATCTATATGGTGCTTATATAATTGGTTGCTTTTAAGGCCTTTCCATATATAACTTAGGAGACACATGCTTTCTTAATGCGGTTATGCAATATTTTATGCACACCGTAGTGTTGCTTCCGCTCCTTGCATTGAACAATCATACATCGTCACGTAATAGTACAAATCAACATAGAATTTTCCCTTTTTTTGTTATCGATCAATTTTGAGTTAAGAAAACTCATTCCAAGTGGAGTGGCTTTTACCTTTGTTGATTGTCATTTCTTGTTGTAGGTTACATCAATGGAATATGTGTAATTTGCATTATCCGAGAGATTTTGACCTTTCAATGTCTAATTGCTTTTATTTCATCCCGAGGAAACTTGTCAGTCACTTGAGAGGTATCCTTTCTCATGTCTTGTTTATTATTTAACTAGAAAGGATACCTCTCAATTGGCTAACAAGCTTCCATGGGAAGACATAAAAAAAGCAAGAAGACATTGAAAGGTCAACAAGATCTCGAATAATGAAAATTACACAGAAGTTGTTCACGTAACCTGCAACAAGAAATGACATTCAACTAAGGTAAAACCCATTCCATGGTTGGAAGGAGATTTCTTAACTCAAAATGGATCAAAACAAATGGAGATTCTAAGTTGATCCTTACTATCACACAGCGTCGCATGATGGTTCAGTGCAAGGAGTTGAAGCAACACCACCGTGTGCATGAAAGATTGTATATAACCGCATTCAGAAAGCATGTGTTACCTAAGGTAGACATGTCAACGCCCTAAAAATAGCTAATAACATAAGCACCAAAGAGATGTATTTTCTAATGCATTTAACATTCAGAAAGAATGTTTTTGCTTAGTTAGACATGCCAACACCCTAAAGACAGTCCTACACTAGGATTATTTATCAGTCATTCGTTAAGCATTGGGAAGGATGCAAACCATCTCAGAAAAAGCACAGATATGCAGGAGTGTCAAATTCTTTTTTGTGGAGAATTCTGACACTGCAATCATGAGAGGTGTGTAGCATATTCGTTGTTTAGATCTCAAATATTGTTTGTGAAAAATAAAGAAAATTTTTGTAACACCTTAAACTTTGGTAAGTTTTTTAAGTTTTGGGTCAACTTCAAACGACCATAACTTTCAACACAGGATGAGTTAAGTGGCTCATGAGGTATCAAATTGAAGGTATTTGAGTCCTCTTTCAAAAGCCACAAAGTTTGCTAAATTTTGTGATCAGATGAAGGAGATATGCATGTTTGAGTGCATCCTCTCTAGTTAAGACATTTTTCATCCGTTATAAGGAGGGATATTTTGGTCGTTTCCTTACCCCACTATCCTAGCACGTTTTTTCCCCACCCAAATAGGGGTCTAAACTGATTGAGATCAGTTTTCATTCATTCCAAAAGAGCGTAGGGGTTTTAGAGAGAAGTTCAACGGGAGAAAAAGAAGAAAGTTTTAAGCCTTCATCGAGTTTTGAGGATTTTCGCCAAGAACTTAATTCTTTCGATGTATGTAAGGTTATATAGTGTTGGGTTTGTTCACCCTCACTCCAATCATCTAAATTCATCCATAGATTCGTAATTGAAAATGCTTGATTTGAATTCTTGAGGAGTTCTTGAGGTTTTGCTTCGTTCTTTAACAATGGAGTCTTCTTGAGTTCTTGAGCTGAGGGTATTGCAAACGAGTATTGTTCTTGATGAAATTTGAGTGGATTTCAATTCATCTTTTTGGGTTTAGGAATCCATACGAGTTTAAGAGGAAAACTGTAACATCTCGCAACTTGAAATAGCTAGAAAGAAGCTAGGAACTTGAAATAATCATTTTTGGAAAGTATAAGGAAATCTGGAAATTTGTAAGTAATGTAAAGTTGATATGTTGGTCAACTTAAATCGACCATAACTCCTAGCTCAGGATGATTTAGGTGTATTTCCAAATATGGTTGGAAAGATCTTGGATTTATCTTTCCAACGCCGCCGAGTTTGCACGATTCCGAGTTCTTATGAGTGAGTTACGTTCTTTGTAAGTTGGGCTGTTCGAATGAAGAAATGCCCAATCCGGAATTTAAAAGGGGTAGTTTGTTCTTTTCCTTACCCAATTAATTAAATCCGTTTTTAGTAAATTAAGTGGGGTCAAAAATTGAGTTAGTTCAGTTTACGCTTTTGAGAAATAGAGTTAGGGATTTTGGAGAAAGAACGCAAGAGAAAGGATAAGAGGAAAAGCAAGATTCGCCAAGAACGATCGATTTTGGTTGTGGATTCGCCAAGGAATTGATCCTACAAGGTATGTGAGTCTCTCATAGCGTTGGGTTCATTCACCCACGTGCCAAACATGTTTATTTTCAGCACAATTCGTCCTAAGTGAGTTTGAGATGTTCTTGACATGAATTCTTGAACTTGAATGTTGTTCTTGAATTGGGTTGAATTGTGGAGTTTCCGAGATCTTTACATTGTGTTTTAGAGTTACTTTGAGTTAGGTTCTTGAGTACATACGCTGGGTATCGGGATCTAAAACGAATTTGAGGAAGATAATCGAATTTAGGTGGTTTGAGGTTGAAAAATGAAGAAGGAAAAAGTCGAGTAAGGTTCATGAAACAAGTCCGCGTCGCGGACTTGTTCCCCCTGTGAACAAAAATCTGCTCTGCGTCGCGAAGAGGACGCGGACTCCTCTGTCCCAAAAATTTAATTTCACGAGTAATTATTTAAAACACCTCCGCGTCGCGGACATGTTTCAAGACGGTGATTTCGTAGCTTTTCTCAAGTTTAGCTATTCCAAATCATTCATAAATATCAAGAGTCCTTTCCTATCAGAAGTCATACTCCTTGAATCCATAATTCAAATTCAAGGAAAGTAAAGAGTAAATTCAAGTAAAGTTAAGAGTCAAGTCAATTGAAGTTCATCAAAGTTTTCAAGGGTCTTTTACAAATGCTTCAACTTTGTTTTAAGACTTAAGTTTCAAGTTAATCAACGAGTAAAGAGTTGAGTTCATTTCTCAAAAAGCTATTAGGGAACTAAGTATTCTCAAAGAGTTTATAAATGTTTTCACATTTGAGCAAGAAAAGGGAACATCGATTCCAAGAGAGCTTTTAAGCTAAGTTTTGAGTAATTATCTCAAACCAAAGAAATAAGATTGTTTTTAAACATATGAGCTAAGTATATTTTTGGGAGTAGTATTGAGCACCGATATGGGGATGCGAGTTCATATTAACTCAAGTCTCCATAAACCATGTAGCCATCATGGGCAGGAAAATGATCATACTTTTTAGATGGTTCCTTAGTGCTTTTTAGCATAGACTAGTGGATCCACTTAGTAATTCAGGTTCTATACTGACAGCAAGGTATAAAATGGTCCTTGGCAACGTGAGGTAAAACGTTGTACCATCACTTAGGCTCATAGTGATGGTTGTCGGTTAGAGAATCTCCCACAAAAGTTATATTACTTTCTAAATGAGTAAAGTTAAGTTTGTTATTGTTTTGTCTTTAACGAAACTAAGGTTGTTTTCAGTTGTTTTATAAAGCTTTTTCATATATTCCATGTGTTTCATTGCTTTATTTTGAATTAAGTTATTCATGAGTTAAACAGAGCCAAGGTAAGTGTTCCTTGTACTCCTTTCAAACTTAAGTTGTTGTTAGCATTCCAACTCGCATACTCGTACATTCAATGTACTGATGCCAGTTGGCCTGCATCTTATTATGATGCAGACGCAGGTAACCAGGATCAGCATCCAGCACGTCGTTGATCCAGTTGAGCACTCCAGAGTCAGTGGTGAGCCTCCTTGCATTCCAGAGGACTCTTTTATTTCGCTTTCCTAGTTTTTTTTCTTTATTAGGATGTTATGGGGTCCGTCCCAACATCCATCTCAATATTATAGAGGCTTCATAGACAGTCAGACAGTTAGTATTGAGTCTCTCATCTATGTATTTGCAGATACTTTGTTTTGAGACATAAGTTGCCATTTTGGCTAAGATGTTATCATTTAAACTATTGCATTGAGTTTATTCTGTTGAGTTGAGTCTTTCGCGGAGTTAAGTAAGCTAGGCCAAGGGTCCGTTTGGGGCCAGCGATGGTCTCCGAGTGCCAGTCCCGCCCAGGGTGTAGGCTCATGGCGTGACAAAAACATTCGATTCTAGATGAGTTAGGCCTTTAATTGAAGTAAGAAAATTCATCAAATTTTTGGGCAGGGGCATAAGGCAGCGCGCCACCACTGCGCCTGAATTACTGCCCAGTAGTTTCGGGCTTGGTGCGCCGTGTCACTCAGTGCACCCCAAACATTGGTCAGTAGTTTTTGTGCTGGCACCCATGCGACCCAGTGCTCCAGGGTCACCAAGTCCCCTACCCTTCCATCCTTCTTTCCGTGTGTATTCCCTCGAATCGTACCTATGCTCTCTCCTAAATATCCACACTTAAAATCTTCATTAATCCTTATGAGATCATGCATATCTTGACCACATCTCTTAATTTACATTTCAAATTAAAGTAAAGTTAAGAGTAAAGTCTGAGAAACCTTTTTGAGTCATTTTGAGAAGTCTTTTACAATCATCTAAAACTTGTTTTAAGACATGAGTAAATGAGCAAGAGAATCAGGGGAGTTGAGTTTCATTTTTAAAAATGTGTATATGGGAACTAAGTATTCCCAAATTGTAAACATTTTTACATTTAAAAGGAGAGGAAACCTTGATTTCTAAATGAGTTTATGAGAAGTTTTGAGCATTATCTCTTTTAAGAGAATTCTTAGAGTAATAATCTCAAGTTGAGGCTGAGTTATGTTTTTAAACATTGAACATGAGTTATATATAATATTGAGAGTAGTATTGAGCACTGATATAGGGATGAGTTCAGACAACTAACATTTCTCATAAACCATGTAGCCAATATGGGTAAAAGATCATACTTTTTAGATGATTCCTTAGTGCTTTTAAGCATAGTTTAGTGGATTCACTTAGTTGAGGATGTTCTATACTCCGACAAGGTATAAGACAGTTCTGACAGCGTGAGCAAGATGATGTGTCATCACGTAGCTCATAGTATTGGTTGTCGGTTAGAGAATCTCCCAAATAAGAGTTCATTATTTTATTTTACATACTCTTGAGTTATTATCTATTGTTTTAAAAGCTTTCTATATATTACATCTTTTATTATTGCTTTCATATTGAGTTGAGTTGAGTAGGGGTGAGTATGTTTCCTTATCTATAAGTTCAGCTCTGTATACCTATGTTTAGTGTTTCCCTTACATGCTCGTACATTGAATTTACTGATGCCATTTGGCTTGCATCATTTCATGATGCAGATACATGTATTCAGGATCATCAACCGGCGCTTCATTGATCCCATCGCATTCCAACTAGCTTTGGTGAGCCTCCTTGCTTTCCGGAGGGCTTCACATTATTGTTTTGTTTTGTTAGGATGTCGTGGTTCTTGTCCTGACTTCCATCATAGTACTTTAGAGGCTTCATAGACTGTAGTATTTTAAGAAGTCTTTCTGTTTTCCTTGTTAATGTTTTAAGACTTGAGTTGTTTTCTTATGGCTAGTTGAATATTTTAAACATTCTGAGTTATTTATTTTGAGACAATGGAGATAATATTTGCATTTAAGTTCCTATATTGTTGAGTAAGTCTTCTGCATAGTATTGAGCCGGGCCAACGGTTTGCTTGGAGATCATCGATGGCTCTCGAGTGCCAACCATGCCTTGGGTATAGGCTCGGGGAGTGATAATTTTTTGGAGGAACAAATAATCCTGGATATTTAGAAGAACTTTCTAGAGTTGTGTAGAGTAATATCAAAGTACTTGATGCATCTAAGAATTTTGTACATGTTCTAGAGAATTAGATATTTATAGTGAATTATAGAAATATCTCGATTCTTCATTGATAGTTAGAAGATAAAGATATCTATATTTTTCTTGTAGATGTATCAAGAATAATTTCTGGAAGCATCCCTACACGAGTATAAAATAGGGGTGCCATTAGGCATTTTATAAAACCAAAAATCAACCCAAATCAAAGAGTCTTATTCTATAACAAACTTCTCTAATAAAAAATACACATTCTCCTTTCTAGCTTCCTCTTCTGTAGTTGAATCTTCCGATCTTAGCTAACGATCTTGGGCTAGAAGAAGGTTCCCCCAATAATACTTTTCTTTTGTTATTCTCTACATGGTATTAGAGTCATAGTCATACGTTGACTTTTTGGATTTTATTCAAGATCAGGTTAGTGGTATATTCAACTGGTTTGTCTATATGGATTTTAGCGGTCGTGTTAATGAACAAGGCTTGGAGTTGTTGAATCAGTAAAATTACAAGATATGGAAACCATGTATGAAATCATACCTCGTAGGCGAGGATTTGTGGGATGTTGTGAATGGGAGTAACACGGGTACTCGCATTGACAGACTGGAAATTAGCTGTGCGTACAAGAAGTGTAAGCAAATTAATGCAAATGAGGAGTTCATTATGAAGAGGACAATCTCCTCTAGTTTATTCGATCATATTATAAAGTTTAAATCAGCTTCATGAAATATGGTGGACCCTCGATCATTTTTTCAACAAGAAGAATGAAGTTCAGCTACAGATATTGGAGAATGCATTGGCTAACACCACTCAAGCTAATCTCTCTATAGCTGAGTATTTTTGAAGATTAAGAACTCATGTTCTGAGATATCTTTATTGATTCCAGATGATGCTATTTCTGAAGAACGAATGAGAAGAATAGCCATTCGTGATTTGAAACATGAATATATTTCATTTGTGACGTCAATTCAAGGATGGGATCAAAAAACATCCTTGGAGGAATTTTAGAATTTTTTGTCGTCACAGGAGTTACTAGCCAAATAGTTTTCGGGTGTATTTGTCAAAGGAGAAGGAAATGCTCTTGTAGCTGACAAGAGGAACTTTTAAGGAAAATCAAGAGATATGACTCACTCTCAATTCTTAGGTAGTTCAAGCTCAATCGGAAAGAAGGAAGAGTCTTATAATTTTTATGGTAAGAGTTCTCTTAGATGCTATCGATGTTGCAATATAGAACACATAAAAAGATATGGTCGAGTCAAGGAGAGTAATATGACTCAAATTGAGAAAACTACAGAACAAGAAGACTGGGGAAGGTGATTCTTAGCTGAGGCTCGAGCAATAATGTCATAGTTTCCATCAACCTTGAAAGAGGCTCGATTGATGATCTAGAATATAATATTGTCGATCACGTGGAGAAGCAAGACACTGTTATTATCCACATGAAGCAAGAGAATTTTTAAGATGTTCCCGGTGGTGATACAGTAGCTTCTATCGAAGAAATCAAAGAAATCAAAGAAAAAGATCCTGAATAAGCAATATCTAAAACTATGTGCTAGTGGCGACTTTTACGGAGAATGCATTGAATAAAATATATTGAAAGTTGAAGACTAGCCAATCGTTTGCCATATCGAGTTCAATCACTAACTTAGATCAAACGTTGGTAGCAGAGGGGGAACATAAATATTAAATAGATCAAGAAGCTAACAATGAAGGCCAAATTTCAGGTGGAGAGATAGATAACATAACTTTTGGAAACGTTGAAGCTGATAAACAAGTTATTAAAGAACTATAAAGGAAATCTAATGATGGATTCTAGTATGGTGCTAAGGCTTTACATGAAATTGACCATCAGTTCATTACCAACTCAAATGAAGAAGCGGATATTAATGATAACTCTTTGTGTTATAAAGTTGCAGGTTCCAGAATCTTGAATCCTGGAGTTTTAAACTTTTCTGTCATAGATGTTTATCCAGATAGTACTATTGTTGGGAAACTAAGAGAAAGCGGGAGTTCAGAAACTCAATAAGGAGATAATTCACTTGGACTATTCGACAATAAAAAATCTTTTAAAGAAACAAGAGGAGTTCGAAAGAAACTACTGAGATTTTCACCAAGACGTGGCTCAAAGCTTCGTTTGAGTTGTTCTGCGACAACTGTGGGGTAGTTTCTAAAAAATCACTTTAAGCGGGGGTGTGAAAAATAAAGCTGATTTTTTGGAGAAACAAATAATCCTAGATATTTAGTAGAACTTTCTACATTTATGTAGAGTAATATCTTTACTACTTGATGCATCTAAGAATGGTGTAGATGTTCTAGAGAATTATATATATATATATATATATATATATATATATATATAGTGAATTATACAAATATCTAGATTCTTGTTAGATAGTTAGAAGATAGGGATATCTAGATTTTTCTTGTAGATGTATCTAGAATAATTACTAGAATCATCCCTACCCATGTATAAACAGGGGTGGGCAGTAGACATTTGTATACAACCCAAAATCAACTCAAATCTAAGAGTTTTCTTCTATGATAAACTTCTCTTATCCAAAATACATATTCTCATTTCTAGCTTCCTCCTCTTTAGTTGAATCTTCTTATCTTAATTAACGATCTTGGGCTAGCAGAAGACTCTCCAGTTAGACTTTTCTTCTGGTATTCTCTACATTTTCTTCTTAGAAAGTAGAATATCTCAGTTACACATGTTTGCCTGAAATATCTTCATGTGCTACTTATGCTCAGCTAAGCAATATTAATGACCTAAAGATACGAATTGTAGCTGTTCTTCGATTTGCTTCCAAGTCCTTCTTGAGTACTTGTTGAGTGACCTCTTTATGCATGACAAATACATTTTATACAACTGATATGCTGAATACGGGAGATATTTCAGTATCATTGCTTTTGGTTATTTGTAAAATCATAGTTGTGGATTTTCTGTAGCAAATTTGCTTTGGTAGTTTTGAATTGGAGAACTCAACTAAGTAAATGATAGAGTAATACTTCTTTATAGTTTCTTGAAAGTTAAAGCTATCTTTTTTTCACTTTGCTAGGATTCAGTTCAGGGTAGACTTGGTTACATCATCACTTTGCTAAATTTGTACTATTTACATATGATGAATTATAGGATTACATGAAAAAGGTAATCTCTTTTACCATACATGAGTGCATATCAACTATTTTTTCTTTTGGTAAATCCTCTTGTATGATTCTTTCTTTGGTTGTTTTCTTAAATTCTAATTTTGATGCATAAAACATGGTCCAATAAAAATGAGGAAAGAACATGTATGTTGTGTCACGTAAATATAGCAGAAGAAAAAATAATAGGACATAAAGACAATATTTCTACCTTTATTGAAGTCCTCTGCTTTTATTGTTAAAGATTGAGATATAATCTTCTTTCTTTACCCCATTAACTAGTCAAGAAACAAAATAATTGATCAGGTCAAAGTTGTCAGTCTGTACGTTCGTTTTCATTACCTATTGCCTTATGGGAACTGATGCACAAATATATACTGTTGTTAATCACTATACATGTGAAATGCTTAGTAGATTTCTAACAATACACAAAAAGGAATTATAGCAAAAAAAATGGTGTATTATGAAATGACAGATACATACATAGATATACGAATCAGTATATCTCATCTCTTTCTAGATTATGAATTGAGGAAGAATTTAACTTCTTTCCATGATCTTGCTCTCTACTCTAGTAGATTTGAGGAAGAATTTAAAAATCAGTATGCAAGACCTTTTGTGGCGGCAGGGGAACATGATTGTTCCAATTATTTCTAGTTTTTCCTTGCTCATGAGCGTCTCTTCTTGGATTGTAATGCACTTTCATAGTCGTACCATCATGTGGTCTTAATTTGCTTCATATATATTTACAGGATATTCAAATGATGTGTGATGTTTTTGTTCTTCATGGGTAGTGACTTGCATTCAGAAGGGTTAATGTTTCTTCATCTTTCATACATTGGTTATGGTGATGAATTCTTCATTCCACGTCTATTGAAGTTATTATAGGCAAAAATCTTGAAATGGAACTTGTCAAGCTTCTTCTTGCCAAGTCGCTGTTGTTGCTGACAATTGGGAATGAGTCTGCTGAAACAACAATGCAGAGATAACAAAGTTTTCGAGGATTCACCTAAACCAAAAGTTGACTATGACATACATAACAATCGTCTTTTATTAGACCATATTATGTTATAATTGCCGCTAGTCTTTTTTAGCATATGCATGTGTTTTGTCAACTTAAGTTAATCTGGTTACATGGTTTGATTGCTCATCTTCAATTACCAATGAAGTGATATTTGGTATCCCATCGTGGCAGCGCTAGCAATTTCATGAAGACTGTGCATAGGCAAAAAAATATAATTTAACATGGGTGAATTAAAATTTTGTAAATCAAACTACGTAATATTAATAATTACTTTTTTTTAATTAAAAAATATACTAAAAATTTTAAACTCAAACTATATAATATTTAGCTTCAATGTTCATGTTTATTTAATAGGAAGTGATCGATCAAAAAAATCAGTTTATGATGAAATCACTTTTATACTTAAAGATTTCACCAATCTTTGGTGACTTAACAACGAGATATGAAAAATAAAGAGTAAAATCAATCGAGTTTTTTTAAAAAGAAATTCTATATAGAGCATTTTCACTTTTAGTAACTTTATAGAAAAAAAAAATAGGATTTGCTTACTAACTTTAAATTAAATAATTACTTTTAAAATTAAAAATTTAATGGCTACTAAACTTTTATTATTTTCGTTAAAATTTTAAGTTGTAGGTATCTAATTTCGGATTATTTTAATAGATAATATTAGTTTTGAATTATTGAAAAAACAACAGATTTATTGACTATGATTAGGTTCCTAATTTAACATTTTTAATAGCTAATATTAGTTTTGAATTATTAAAAAATAATTGATTTATTAACTATGATTTAGAAATTAATTAGGAACTTTCTGAAAATGTAAAACAAAATACTGTAGGTATCTAATTTAAGATTATTTTAATAGATAATATTAGTTTTGAATTATTGAAAAAAAAACAGATTTATTGACTATGATTAGGTTTCTAATTTAACATTTTTAATAGCTAATATTAGTTTTGAATTATTAAAAACTAATTGATTTATTAACTATGATTTAGAAATTAATTAGGAACTTTTTGAAAATGTAAAACAAAATACTGTAGGTATCTAATTTAAGATTATTTTAATAGATAATATTAGTTTTGAATTATTAAAAAAATAAATAATTTATTAACTATGATTTAGAAATTAATTAGGAACATTTTGAAAATGTAAAACAAAATACTGTAGGTATCTAATTCAAGATTATTTTAATAGATAATATTAGTTTTGAATTATTAAAAAACTAATTGATTTATTAACTATGATTTAAAAAATAATTAGGATTTTTTTTGAAAATGTAAAACATAATACTCTAGACGTTTAATTTAAGATTATTTTAATAGATAATATTAGTTTTGATTTATTGAAAAATAACAGATTTATTAACTATGATTAGGTCTCTAATTTAACATTTTTAATAGATAATATTAGTTTTGAATTATTAAAAAATAACTGATTTATTAACTATTATTTAAAAATTAATTAGGAACGTTTTGAAAATGTAAAACAAATACAGCCACTGGGAATCGACACCGTGCGCATGTTATTCCTTAATAGCGTCAGCTTTAGTTGAGCTGAAGAAACAATTGGGCTGCGCAACTTTATTGTGTTTAGGGTGTCCAAAATGTCTTATTTAACCATTTAAAGTATGATTTTACTTATATAACGATGCAATTTTCCGACGAAGGGTGTTCAATACTGAGCATAATGTACCTACACTCCTTGTATCCGAGAGTGACTCTTTTAAAATATTGGAGTTTTTTCTGTTTTTTGTGCTATACAAATATTTTGTTCACTAATCATTTTACGAAGAAGAAGAAGATTCGATGTAGAAAAATGAGAGAAAACTACTCTAGTTATAGCCAATAAAGGTAGTATGAAAATGTTTTGTTGTGCCTTATAAGAAAAGTCACAACCTATCTGGAAATTTGGAACTCATCCTAAAAGTTACAACCCATTGAAAGAGACACAACTCATCCTTCAAATTACAACTCATTGAAAGAGTCGCAACTCATCCTAAAAGTCACAATCTAATCACACCTTCTATAATCCAACACGCCCAACATAACATCAAACACGGGTGAGGTGCTTGTATGCATCAAAGTTGTCGCTCAATTACCATTGGAATTGATTTCCACCAACTTTGTTTCATGGAAAGTCGAGTTGCACTCTCTTCTCATCCGAAAGATACATGATCCGCTGGATATGATATCGGTTATTTGTTTTCTTACTTATATCAGATATGTACATGTTGCTCTTTTGTTTGTACTTTCTTCTCAAAAAAGAGAATTTGCTAAATTGTTGTTTTTTAGTTTTATAAATATAAATGCTAGATGACACTGTTTTGTCATGATAAGGTTTTGCATAATTCTTAAAAAAAAAACCAATCAGGAGTGTAATTTGACTAATATATTCCTTATTAATTCTTTACTCTTTATCTGTTTATGTGCCTTTTAATTTTAGGTTAATTAATGCTAAAGGCCAAAGTTGAAAAAAATAATTAATTCTCTCTTAATTGTTTAATTTGATAACTATTTTGAAACAACTACTTTTAGTATTCATGACAACTAAAAAAGAATGGAAAGAATACTAAATCTCAAAGTACTTAAAAATTTATTTTGATTTTAAAATACCTAAAACAAGTTGCTCGTTTGTTTGTACTTTTTTCTAAAAAAATAGAATGAACAATAATTTTTCTCTTGTACAATCATTGATAAATAAAGAATCTATCGGATAGATACATGATCTGTTGTTACAAAAGGTTCTTTTGGTCTGCTAGATACGGTATCGATCAAGAGTTATTCTCGTAAATATTTAAATTCTAACGATCTTACTAACTATTTTGATTTTTTTACTAGTTTTACCCATTTTTCATTGACTCTTAAGATAATACTCCATTTACTTTATATTAACTGAATTTCTAAGGTAATGCACACATATTAAGGAAAAATAAGCAAGGACAAAATTTGAACCATATTTTCCTTTATTACCCTTTTGTTTATTTCTAAGTCATTACTCAAAAAGGTTTGGATTTTGACTATAATAATTACTACTAACAAAAGTTAAGGAGTCCATTTGATTCCCAATGTTAGATTTTCAAGCTTAAATGTGAAATCATAAATACATGTAGTCCTATATTGGAGTATAACTATGTAAATAGTGTCATTTAACTACTACAAAATTACAGAAGTTCATTAACGAAAAGGGTAAAAATTTCAAACGTTTCTCTTGAAGGTTGAACAATTCAACTATTTTGAAAAAAAAAACTCTAGAAATTAAGCTAAAAATGGAATAGATCGGGAGTACTACATATTATCATAAAACTTAAGGCGATATAGAGTATGGATCGATACCATAGAGATACAGATGTAAGCTAACCTTATATAATGATGTTTGGAACTCTAAATTTGACTACTAAGTATTACTTGTTGGGATATATACTAAGTTCCAAAGACTCAATTGCCCTTCAATACCTTTTTTTATATATATATATATTTTCCACCATAATAGTGAAGGGTATCATTGTAAATAATTTTTTTAATGCAATGCATTCTATTTTTAATGCATCAAATCAAACAATGCATAAAAATAATCTATTTATAATTAATGCAAGTATTAATGTAAGCATTACTAATACACTCTATTTAACATTATTTTTATACACTCTATGAAACGACCCCTTAGTGTATAGAGTTTTAGCTTATACACAGAGGATTAAATCACCGGTTCTTATAAGTATAAAGTATTTTATTCACAATCTAAGACGGAAATCGGACATGTCATTGGTACAATTATAGCACAAGATTATATATATAATTTATCTTGATTTTGGGAATAATATAGTTACAACTTCTTGTGCTAGTGCATTTTGTATATATTGAACGGGACCAAGTAGAGATAGTTGTTTTAGTACCCATTTGGATTGGCTTAAAAAAGTAGCTTTTAAGTCAAAAATAAAAAGTCAAACTGAAATGACTTTTAAGTCAAAAAATAAAAAGTAGGGGGAGACCTACTTTTGGTTTTTGACTTATTTTAAGTCGTTTTGGACTTATTTTAAGTCATTATTTACCTTGCCAAACACTTCGTAATTTATTTTAAGTCATTTTGGACTTATTTTAAGTCATTTTTTATATTTGCCAAACACTTTCAAAAGTAAAAAACTGACTTAAAAGTATGTTTGACCGACTTTTAAGCCAATCCAAATAGGCTCTTAAATTGTCTGAAAAAAGCATATTGTCTAAACTGTTAAATATACTTATATCCTTAATCTTGAAATAACTATTATGATCTGTGTATATTAATTATTGTTTTGATTCATTAAAATGTGAGATTTTGAGATGAGTCACTATGCCTCCTAGATTTGATGATAATAATATATATTGGTGAAATAGTAAGTTAGTTGATCGAATCCATGTCTCGATATAGAGATTGATGATATGCCTTTTTGAGAAGCTTATAAGTTTTCATCGTGTCAAACATTGCAAATGGATTTATGAATCCGACACATGAAATAAGTTAAGTAGTGCTCTAAAGTAAATTAATCATTCAATTAAATTCGTTAGTAATTTAATTTATTGGTTAGTATTTGTAATCTTAATGGGGAACTACATAAGTATTTAATGGAGAATTTCGAAATATAAATAGAGGAGTGCAATTACGAATTTCTAGTGGAATGAGTTGTAATTTATTATGGTAAGAATAATTCAAATTAATTTTTTAGAATTATTTCAATAATAAAAAGCTTCAGTAATTATTTTTGTCGTCCCTACAATGTCCATATTTAACTAGAACTCAGAATCCTATTCTTAAGGGAAAAAGAGGAGACAAGCGGGAGTTTTCTTTTAAAAAGAAAACATGCGTGCATTTTTCTTCTCCTTTTTGGATTGGGAAGAAATATTTATAAGCAGGGATTCTTCTAACTTAGAAAAAGATTGAAGATTGAAGGTTCCTATTCATACTTGCCCACCCAAGTATTGAGAGAGTTCAGATGTGAATTTGAGATCATTGTAGAAGATCATGTAACTGTTGTCTAGCTTGTGGATTTGCTTGATGGTATGTCTAACTTGTGGATTCGCTTGGAGATATCTGATCACGATTCAAGAGGTAATTCTTGAATTAAATTTCAGCAAGTTTATGTGTTCTAGCATGATTATATGTGTTCTAGCATAAACATTGTTGGTTATCTATTATTCATGTTAGCAATATGATTCTTGTATGCTTCCGTTGTGCATATAGTTTTCCAACAAATTCTTTATTCCTGTGCCCGGGATGCTATCATGAAAATTCCTGCAACCTTCTCTAGTGTGACTTTGAATCGATCGAGGTCTGTTAAGCTTGAAGGTACTATAGGAAAAAAGCCTGAAAGGGAGCTTGTCAAGTTTCTACTTTCCAAGTTACCGTTGCCGCTGAGAATGCTAATCCAACCCAGGATTAGGAATGAGTCTACTGAGAAGAGACTGAAGGTAATTGCAGAGATAATGAAGTTTCTGAGGGTTCACCAAAAGCAGAAGCTTACTATAATGTAAATAACAATCATGTTTAATCTCTAGTTTTTTAACAGGCCATGTTATTGGAACAAGTTTTTATAGCATATGGATATGTTTTGCAAACTTATGTTAATTTGGTTAAGATGCTTTGATAGCTGCTCTTGAATTATCAATGAAGTGACGTTTGGTATCCGAGACTTACTCTTTTATAATATAGGAATATTTCCTATTTTTGTGCTACAAAAATATTTTCTTCACATAGCTAGGGATGACAATGGGGTGTTGCGGTGTGGGGGTGGTGTAAGTTGAGCTTAACCCGCAAAATTATTAATCCGCTCCGTCGCGCATAACAATTTATTTCATTTTCACCCTTTCCCGAATAGACCCGCCCTGCATGAACCCGTCTCGCATAATTTTTTTAATATTTTCTTTTTCTAGTTAAGTTTGATACTAAAAATATAATTCATAAAAATAAATTCATTTTTTCATTAAGTTGTATTAATTTAATTGGATAGTGACTTAAAAATTTATTTTTTAGAGGTCAATTGGAAAACATGTAAGAAATTGTAATATTTTTTATTGAACCATTTCATTAACTATCTTGAATATTTTAGTAGCTTTAAAGAAATTATCTTAATAAATAACGTTCTATCACTCTTATAACATGTAAAAAGTTAAAAATAGGTTTGAACCCACTTAAAATCACATATACCCGCAACCCACCCCGCCCCGCGAAGGTCGTGGCAATCCAGTAAGTGTTCTCAAGTTCCTTTAGTAGTTCCTTAGCTCTTATGTGTACCCATCCGGTTTATGGGGGTCTTTTTTGGTTATTTACTTTAAATTGTGCACTAATGTACCTTCTGTGCTTATGGGGTCTATTTAGGTTTTAGTTAACTATTTACTTTACTATTTCGTCTTTCCTTAGCTTGTGTGTTCCTTAGTCATGCATTATGTTATAATCTTCATTTCGTGATTTCTAGTTGTTTCTTTATGCTTTTCATTATTTCTTTTTTACTTTCCATTCTCATTCAACCTATGATGCATATTGGGTAACTACTATTATTCATGGTGCTACTTATTTGAAGATGGTGATGATGCTAAGATATTCCGTGCTTTTAACCCGACTCAAGCCGAAGAAACTTATTCAATGGTCACCGCTAACATCCTTTGGTCCCAAATCTTTGGGGTTGCTTTTTCCAATAAACGTTGGTTACATTCTTTATGTTATTTTTAAAGTAACCGGTTTATAGATGCGTGCTCTTGGAGTAGTCGGTCTAGCGCTGAACCTACGTGCCTATGACTTCGTTTCTCAGGAAATTCGCGCAACGAAAGATCCTGAATTTGAGACTTTCAACACCAAAAAGGGGTACTTGCGCTGCAGCCTGCTTGCCTAAAATGAAAATCTTTACTAGCCGAAGTAAGGGACTTTCTTACTGGAGCATACATAACGGACAAAGACTTATAAGAATATTCTTAGCTTGTTATTCAAGAATCTTTCTTCAAAATGGATGATGAATGGAAGTGAGATTGGATTGATGTATAGAAACTACAACTACAGATTTGATCCCTTTCTCTTAGGGAATCTCGACTAGACGAGGGGTGCTTATACTACACTCTGCATATATTTTCATGATGCAGGTCCAAGCATTAGTCACGGTGCTAAAATTGAGCCGGTTGCAGGAGGATTTGTTGACGAGGGTGAGCTTATGGCGTTCTGGATCATACATTTCTACTTCTGTTAAGTTTTGGCTAATCTTTTACTTTTGAGTCAAGTATGTATAAATTAGTCCACTTTTGGGACTTGTACTCTTTTGTAGCAGCTCTACACATGTGACTACCAAGTTTTGAGATTTGTTCTCATTTTTATTGTGTGTGAATATATATATATATATATATATATAGTGTTTCTGTTCCTATGTTTCATTGTTTCCCCTAATGTTTACTTGTATCTGTTATGAATTGTTGCTTCTACCATGTATGCTTGTTACGTGTGATTCCAGATTACGTGTTGGCTTACCTATTGGTAGGTTATAGTAGGTGTGATCGTGACTCTAGTTTTTGGGTCTTTACAATATCATTGTAAGAAGAATTTTTAAATTGTGTAGTTAGGAGTAGAATACTCAAAGTGACTACTATACACTCAAAAGAAATATATTTTTTTTTATTTTTCACTTCACTAAAATATCACTTACACTTTATTGTTCTTTCATAGACTGTTTTCTTACACAGTGTATAAAATAGCTCACTGCTCTTTTTATATTTATTTCCCTTCTTTGTGGTACATTTCCATTTAAGCAGAAGTGCTTTATTTGTAAGTAAAATTTGTCTATTTTGATGCCACAGATGACATCAATAAAAACCAACAGTGTTCCATTAAATATCATGTTAAGTAAAATAGATACTTAAGTCATCTGTAGCCCCTTAAAGTTGTCCGCATAATTCACTTAGACACCTCAACTAGGACTTGCACCTATTGAACTCCTCTACCCTCACAGATTTGAACCATTTGAGATTTTTTTTGGGAATAAGCTAAAAGTGGAAAATGTGTGAAATACACTCGCAATGACATGTCAATTAGACTAATAAAATAATGACATGTGTTATTTTTGAGTCCAAAAAATCATTTAAAAATTATAGTATAAAGTAAAGAAAAAGAAAATGATTTTAAAGTAAAAACAATGAAAAATAACTATAACTTAAGCCACCCATCACTTCCCCTGTTGTCCATGACAGTCCAAAACTCATATTTCCCTCTTTAGTGTCATCTTCTTTACCACAACCTTCCCTCTCCCTCATCCTATTTTTCAATTATAACTTTCTTCTTTGTCCTACTTTAGGTAGAGAAAGATGGAAAAACACTCGTCGGAAAATTATTGATCCGATTGCCATTGTCGGGGAAAATAGAGTTATCTCGAATTTATTTTTGTGTTTCATAGCCAATTAACTTTTTTGGTTGAAGAACATCCTTACATTCTGCCAATACATCAATTTAAGGTCAAAACAACATATTCAGGACAAATCAAAATACTTGAATAAAAATTTGAGCAAAGCAAATAATAAATAGAAATATCCTCCAATAGAGTTCACACAACTGGACATTAATTTAACACCAAATCACCACATTAACAACAAAGAGATAAACTTCAAACTTAAAGCCCTCTACAATTAAAAAAATGAAAATAATGGTGGAATGGTGGTGGCAATTAATGGTGGTGCTGTCAATTTTAATATGAATGGCAATGGAGCCATAGAAAGCAACAATACAGGTAAGAATTGAAGTATCCGGTGAAAAAGATGAAGAAAAAGGGTGTGTAGCGACCGTAACAGTGATGAACTGGTGGTGTGGTGGAGGAAAGGACGAAAAAGAAGAAATAATATGTTTCCCACAAAAAATGCCTAATTTAATACCTTTTCACGTGCTTATACGACGTGAGCCACAAACAATGTGACACCTAGGTAAAAAATGTTCAAATGGTTTAGATTCGTAAGGGTGTATGTGTTCAATAGGTACCAGTTCTAGTTGAGGTGTCTAAGTGAATTATGGGGACAACTTTGAGGGGCTACAAATGACTTAAGCCTTTAAATAAACCATTACATATTTAATATAATAAAGTAAATATATAATATTACACCTTAAAGATAAAATGATCTAACCAACTTGCGGATATATGGTTACATGTACATTTATAAAATAAAAAATCTCAAAACACTTGTACCTCAATAATAAAATGGATGTTAATGAAAGCTCGATTGAGGTGCATTTATGCCTTGAAGTTTAGCATCATTTTTTTTCTTTTTGCTTAAAGCTCCAACAACAAGGTGAATTTCTTTCACTTTTTCTTTTTATAACATCAACTTTAGTGTTGGCAAATTGAACCTATATTTTGATAACCCGACCAACTGAAACATATTTTAATGGATTTTGTCAATAATTTTTTATATGGGTAAAATATGGGTTTATACACATAGAAATATGGGCATTTATGGGTAAAATATGAATATAAGTATTTTTCAAATCAACTTATTTTAATCAAATATAAGAAAAATGACCTATCTCCAAAAAGTGAGTATATTTTCCAATCTAGTTTCGAGTCAAGAGTGAAAGTCAGGTCCAGATAAGGTGTTAGGTACGAGTCCCGAATCGGTCATCGAGGTCGGGTGTAGGATCCTAATTCAGAAGTTGGTTCCCTAGTCGGGTGTCGGAGTTGGGTCCCGAATTGGGTGTTAGAACGGTTATTAGATTAGTAATCGAGGTCTGGTGTCGGGGTTGAATCTTGGTTTGGAAGTTGAGTCCCAGATCGAATATCGAGGTTGAAGGAGTTTAGTAGTACAGTCTCATATCAGAAGTCAAGTTTTGGATCTTTGTTTGGAAGTTGGGTCTCAATTTGGATTTCATCTTGAGGTTGAATCTCAGATCAAAAGTTGGGTTTCACGTCAAGAGTCGAGGTCAGGTCCTAGATCAGGTGTCTGATTTGGATCTCAATAAATCATCGAGGTCGCGTGTCGTTGTAATACCCCAAAAATTGGTAAGTCAAAAAGGAAAGAAAAATGTAAAAATTTAACTGAATTGAGATTCTACGAGTTCAACCTACGAAAAATAGGAACTCCTACAGGCCTTAGCAACGGAGTCGTGATGTTTGCGTAATCAAGACACAACTTCAAATTCAAGTGTCTACGATCGTACAATAGTAATATAACCCAACCAAATGGGTTGGGGTCGAGTCCCAAGGGAGTGGTTCCTGAAAATTAATGGTTAAGCGCAAAAAATGCTAAAGTTAACAGTAGCGAAAAACATTATCGAGTATAAAATACTAAATCTAAAAGGGATGACGCAAGCATCAATTATCAATGGGGATTCGTAGTCAAGTAACAACTAAAATACAGTAAAAATATAAGAAAACGAGATAGAGAGACAAGATTCTTGGGACACGAGGAATATGGGATAAACTAGACTATCGGGTACATGCTTTTGATAGTAAATTGTTGAACATTTGTGACTAGGCTAGACTATAGTGGGGTAAATTCTCTCTCGAGCAACTTACCCTGAATCAACTCAGTTTCTCTCGAACACCGAGTTGCTGCTTTAAGCACACCCTCCACCTTAGCCCATTTACTCTCTCGAGTTGAATGTGTGGGAGAAGGACTAGGATTCACTCTCTTGAGCTGAACCCATGTCGACCCAATACCACCGGCTATCAATTTAGTAGCCTTAGTTTTACGACCTCTCTCTCGAGCAAGCCAAAAACACTAAGATGAAATCGTTTTTGCAACTACAATTCCATTAAGTTCATACACAGCTACTAAATGAAATCACATTTAAACAACAAATAAACCGTCAATAAGCAAGACCCAACAGATAATCTAACCCATATTCACAAAATCACACCCCAAGAATTGGGATTTTAGCTAGACATGAAAAAGAGATAAAAATCGATACCAAAAGGTGTTACCATCAAATGGGTACTATAAATAAAGTCTTTAAACACATCAAGGATGACGATTCTTGAAGACCCACTTCCAATTTCTTGGAGTTGAAACCCTTTGAATCTTCAAGGTTAAAAAACAATGTCTCCAAAAATGTAAAAACTATTCTATTCTAAAACTTAGTTCTCCAACAGCTTGATACTAAGTTACAAATTTAAGTAGGTATTTATAACTGTCAAAAGGTGTGCTGCGAAGGATGCACTCAGCGTAGTTAGTCAGGATCGCCGAACTACTCGGTGATCCGCCCTTTGGCCTGGTACCTCGTCTTTCGGCGACACGCCTAATGGATTAAGTGATCGTCAGGCCATCTTTTCTTCCTTCTTTCAGCCACTTCCTTTTTACTCGATAGCGTCCATGCTTTGTCTCTCAAATCAAATACCTGAAACTTAAGGATTTTCATTAGATATAGAGACAAAATATGCATTTGAGGACACTAATTCTATGAAAATATAGTCGTAAATGAGTCCAAATTGTGGACTAATCAAGTCGTAGACTTTGAGATGAGATTTTTGAATATTAAGTTTCTAAAGTTTGACCTACATATGAACAACACGTACCGTAGCATTGTTGGCGGGCTGTAGATGGCACTCGTAGGATTGATTCAAAGATCAGATTTAGGACCTCAATCCTACAAAAGGATTTGATGGGCCATTAGAAAGGTCCCATAGAAACGTTCCAGACTTGGTGAAATTTTGGAGTGAAAATTGGGTTCTACTAATGAGGTCTATGGACTATATAAAGTTCAACGAACTGTAGAAAGGTTTCGTGGAAAATGATTGAATATTTGGGTTTCTGAAGTTGGTTTTACGGTTGACCATGACAGACTGTAGGTTTGTCTGGCATTTATTTTAAAAGGGTATTTGAATATTTTCCTATGCATATAATTCCTATACTACACCATTTTGACCCCAATTCTAAGTCCTATAACTACCCATCTACTCCTAAATTTTCCTAACTCCCTCATTCAATCAAATTCCTAAATTCTCTCTAAGGTTTTATCAAATATTCTCTCTCTATATGAAGGAAGAATAAGCTAGGGTTCTTCAAGGTCAAGTCTCCTTGTTCACCATTAATTTTAGGGCTTCAAGTTCAAGGTATTTAAGGAGTTCATTAGTAGGTACCATTCACCCATTGAGTTCCTAAAGATTCTTCAATTATCTAATTCAATTTAGGTTTTCATTCAACTCATTATGGGTTCTATTTGTATGGATTTGATTGTTTGATTTTTATCATATTATGACCATTTAGACCCAATTACATGTTTTCCAATCAATTCCATGTGAATCCAGAAATGATCATGATTTTGACTATGAAACTTTATTACATGAATTTGAAGAAAATGTATGAGTCTATGAATATGTTTTCATGAACTTATGCATGATTTATGTAAATAATTATATATAATCTAGGTTACTTTACGACCAACATCTATGAAATTGTGAAAGGTTTTCTAACATTCTTAAGAAATCATGAATGGTGAAAGGTTTTCTTACACATAGTTTAAGGAGATACTCTATTATGTTTCTATCTTGGAGTATTATCTTAATTTTACTTTTCCATGGATGATGATGACTTTATGATTATGACTATTATGTTGGGATTTTATGTAGCACCAAGAGGATAGATGGAGGCTCTTCCATTAGTAGAGGTCGCGTATCTAGTAGTAATCTCCTTATCGCTAACTACGTGCCCCCGTAGGTCATCATAAGTTACATAGCTAGTGGATCAACCTAAGCTAGAAGTTTAAGGTTGTTACCTTGGCAAGCAATATCATCTTTTTTCAGTATTGGAGCAACACACCAGATTCCATGTTATAGTTCACATCGTTTATGTCTGCTAATAGTAAATATCACAAAAAATGAACTTACTTATTTACAAATGTTTTATGAAGATTCCCTCATGATTTTAAGATGCATTGACCATGCTCATGATTTATGACTCCTCTTAATTGATTTTACTATGCTTAGCTTGGTCATGCATATCTTGTTTCGAATATGGCCCCTTATGATAATATCTAATGTTTTGTTGCATTCTCGTCATACTTAGTACATTCCATGTATTAATTCATACTTGTACCTACATTGTTTCATTAATGTAGGGCGTGACGATTTGTATCCGGCTGTTCGTGGATAATTGATCTCATTAGCAACTTGAAGATCAAAAGTTGGTGCATCCTCATGTTCTGAGGACCATGAAACTTTTATTGCTTTACTTATGTTTTCATTTTAAGACTTTGTATGTTGTGTATGGGTTACACGCCGACGACTCTTTTAATGTAATAGATGTCTTGTCTAGACTTTGATGTACTTCCGCTTATGTACAAATCTTTGCTTCTTATGGAAAATCTTGCTTTTCTCTATTATGCTGTATATATTTATGTCAAGTGGCTTGTGTAGGACCTTTCAAGGTCTTATAATTCATCTCACGTCTAGGGTGTATTTTGGGTCGTGACAAACTTGCTATTCAGAGTACAAGGTTTTAGATAAAGGTCGTAGAAGTTTGTCAAGCCGCATTGAGTAGAGTCTTGTTCATGGTGTGAAGTGTGCCACATTTATGAATAAGAGGCTACAAAGCATTTATAAAACTCCACTTATTTTGATTACTCTAATTTTGTGCCATAGAGGCTATCTCTATAAAATCCTTCTCCTAAATCGTGTTCGATCCTTTTCAGGATATGGCCACTCGAAGAGCTTTCATGAGAAGGAATGCAGGTAAGGATGTGGAGCCTAAGGTTCCTAAAGTTTTTGTTGATCCTTTGGCCGAGTCAGTGACTCATGCCAAATTCTGAGCCACTTTCCAAGTGTTGGTTCAAGCTATGACGACTCAAGCCAATAGAAAGGCTAATTCTCCCATGAACCCAAATGTGGGTAAGGTGGCAACAAGGATAAGGGATTTCACTCAGATGAATCCTTATGAGTTTCATGGTTCTAAGGTTTATGAGGGTACTCAAGAGTTCAGTGATGAGATTTATAAGATAGTAGGTATTTTGGGATTAACTACGGTTCAAAAGGTGGAGTTAGCCGCTTAACAACTTAAGGGTGTTTCTGAAGTATGGTTTGAGCAATGGAAGAGTGAGAGGGTGGTTGATACAGGTCCTCTTGATTGCAAGAAATTCAAAAGAGCTTTTATTGATCATTTCTTTCCTTTTGAAATGAGAAAAGCGAAGGTGCTTGAGTTCAATATGCTTCAACAAGGAAATATAAGTATGAAAGAGTATGCTTTGAAGTTCACTCAATTGGCTAAGTATCCTCCAACTATGGTTGTGGACTCTAGGGCAAGGATGAGAAAGTTTGTGTCAAGTGTGTCTAACTTGGTTTTCAAAGAGTGTCGTACCCCCATGTTGATCAAGGAAATATAAATTTCTCATTTGAAGATACATACCGAACAAATTGAAGAGGAGAAGCTAAAGGAAAGGGAAAAAGATTCCATGAGGGAAAGGACTAGTGTCATGCCCCAAATAGGGAGGCGTAACTGATGTTTGCGTAATCAAGACACAACTTCTAATGCAAGTGTCTACGATCGTAAAATAGTTTAGTAACCCAACCAAGGGTTGGGATCTTTCTCAAGGGAGTGGTTTTGAGAATTAATAGAAAAATGAAATTTGTTCTAACTAGTCGTAGCTAAAGACATTAACGATTAAAAACATTGTAAATTAAAGGGGGACACAAGAGTGTCAATTAACAATGGGGGGTTTTGTCACAAGTAACCAAAAACAACAAAATAAACAAAGATTTCTAAGAAATGAGAGGGGATCCTTGGGATGTGACGGGAATACAGGTTAAACTAGATTATTGGGTACATGCTGTCACGATCCAAGCCTAGGGCCTAGACGTGACATGGCGAATGAGGAACTCGAAGGAACCCCAAACAAGCCTCTCAAACTTGTCATCACACTTCATTGGTCGCGGAAGTACAAACAACATTAATTAACGGGAAATAGGGACTAAGGGCAAACCATTTCAAAATGACATCATAGAACAAGAGTCAAGCTCATTTAC
>JAJONY010014686.1:0-40250 GCA_029582405.1 Solanum gandarillasii
AGCATGAGAGTTGGTAATTGGAAGAGAGAAAAAAATTAGAGAAAGTGAATTGTAATATCTCACAATTTTAAATAACAAGGAAGAAGCTAATAATTGGAAATAGTCATTTTTGGAAAGAATGAAAATCTGAAAATTTGTTTAAGTTAGGAAAAAGTTGAGTTTTGGTCAATTTCAAATGGCCATAACTCCTATATCAGGATGATTTTGGTGTACTTCCAGTCATGATTGGAAATCTCTTGGAATGATCCTTCCAACGCCGCCGAGTTTGCGCGATTCCGAGTTCGTATGAGTAAGTTATGCCCTTTGAAAGTTGGGCTGTTGGATTAAGGAAAGTCCAATTCCGGATATATGAAGGGTAAACTAGTCTTTTCCTTACCTAATTTGCCTAATACGTTTTTAGGAATTAACTAGGGTAAAACAAGACTTTATTCAGTTTAGAAAAATTAGAATTGACGCTAGGTCTTGGAGAGGAGAAGAAAGAAGAGAAAAGAGGAGAGAAATCAAGAAATCGCCAAGATCGTTCAAGCTTTGCGAGTGGAAATCGTCGGGGGTGATCCCTACAAGGTATGTGACGTCACATAGTGTTGGCTTAGTTCACCCACACACCAATCTTGTTTCAATTCAGTGAATTTAAATTGTTTGAGTGCAAAGAAAGTGAGTTCTTGAAGAACATTGTTGAAAATTAGTTGAGTTCTTGATGGTTGTGTTGTTGAAGTGTCTTGTTAATTTGATTCATGTTTCCGGCTGGATTTTCGAGTTAAATCTGTTGTATGTTGAGGTTACTATTATTCCTAAATGTTTGGGGAAATAACCATGGAAGTTAGGAGGGTTTAGAGATGAAAACCAGAGAAGAAAAATCGTCAAAAACCTGGGGAAGGGGATGGGGCATCGTGCCAGCCAGCGCGCCCCAAAAGGGGCTCTGAAGTTCATCCCTTGGGGCAACGCGGCAGCCAGCGCTCCCCAACAGCTTCTCTGACATTTGAGGACTGGCGCCCCGCGCCTCTCAGAGTACCAGGGACCCCAATTCTCCCTATTCTTCCCCCACCTTTTCGTACTAGTTCCTAAGTGATGTATCTATGTTTCCTAGTTGATTCTAACACTCTAAGGTACATATAAACATCATGAAATAATCCATAAACATGAGATCATGAACCTTGAATCCGTAATCTAATTCGAGAAAAGTTAAGATCAAAGTCATAGAAGCTAAGAGTCAAAGTCTAGAAGTTAAGAAGCAAGTCAAAGCAAAGTTTCTTAATGTTTTCAATAGTCTTTGTCAAACGTTTTAGCTTCGTTTTAAGGCTAATTTTTAAGTTAAGAAAAGAGTAAACTTGAAGTTCTTTTCTTCAAAAGTATATGGGGACTAAGTATTCCCATAGAGATTTAAAATGTTTTCCCATTTAAATAAGAACGAAAACTGAGATTTCCAAAGAGCCTTCAGGATAGTTTTTAGAAAAAGTAATCGCTTTCTAAATGAAGCATGAGGGAAACTTTGATTTCCAAGATAGCCTTTGAGCTAAGTTTTTTGAGCACTAATCTCAAATCACAGAAGAAGTATGTTTTTAAAACATAAGAGCTAGTATATTTTGGGAGTAGTATTGAGCACCAACTTAGGGACGATCATGAGTTTAGATAACTCACGTCACAATAGTACCATGTAGCCACCATGGGTTGAAAAGGGTCATACTTTTTAGATGAATCCTTTTCACAATAGACTAGTGAATCCATTAGGCAGTTCAGGTTTTATACCTTTAGTTGGGTATAGGATGAGCTGGCAGCGTGAGGTAGATCGTTGTATCATCACTCTAGCTCTTATGTGATGGTTGTCGGTTAGAGAAACTCCCACATAAGTTATTGTATTTTTACATATATTTCCGAGTTATGTTGTATCCTTGTGCATACACATAGTTGACATCAAAATTTTAAAGAACTTTTCTTTATATTCCAATTGTTGAAACTGCTTTATATTGAAATGAGTTAAGTTAAATATTCATGAGTTGAGAAGAGCCAAGGTAAGTGTCGTTCAGATTCTCTTTCCAGCCTATGTTGTTTTAGCATTCGAACTCGCATACTCGTCCATTCAATATACTGATGCCAGTTGGCCTGCATCATATTGTGATGCAGACACATGTAACTAGGATCGACATTCCAGCGCACCGTTGATCTAGTGAGCAGTTCAGAGTCAGTCGGTGAGCCTCCTTGCACTCAGGAGGATCTATTTCCATTTCTTTCTAGTTAGTTCATTAAGATGTTGTGGGGTTTGTCCCAACATCCATCTCAGTTGTTTTAGAGGCTTCATAGACAGTCAGATGTTAGTCCTTTGAGTCTTTTCATTATTATTTCTTATTGTTAAGACTTGGGTTGCCACTTTTGGCCAAGTTTAATGTTTAATCTTTAAAACATTCTCAGTTATTTTATTATCCAGTTCAGTTAAGTTCATTGATCATTATAGCTATGAATATTGTCTTCCACTGAGTTAAGTAATCCAGGCCAGGGGTTCGCTTGGGGCCATCAATGATCTTCGAGTGCCGGTCACTTCCAAGTTGTTTTCTCGGGGCATGACAAACTTGGTATCAGAGCACAGAGTTCAAGAGTCCTGGGGAGTCTATGAAGCCGAGTCTATAGAGTCCTAGTTATCGGTGTGAAGCGCGCCACATCTATAATTAGGAGGCTGCAACATTTAGGAATTCCTTCGCTTGTTTCATACTTATTTCGTGTGTTAGACTTTATCTCTAAAAGTTTCCTTCTAATTCGTGCTTGCGCGTATTTTCAGATAATCATTCCTCCACGAAGAGCAGTTAAAGGTCGTCCAGCTATGAGGAGTGTTGATGAACAAGAGTTTCCAAATGCCCTAGAAGTGCAAACCCAAAAAAAGATCAACCATGTTGATTTCCGTGAAGCTATTCGGATGTTAAGTCAAGTTGTGACCTATCATGTTGGGCAAAGAGATAATGGACACGAAGTGGTTGATACTTCAAGGATCTGTGAGCTCTTAAGGATGAACCCACCAAGTTTCACAGGTCCAACTGTCACTAAGGATCTGGAGAACTTTTTGAGGAGCTTAAAAGGGTATTTGATGTGATGCATGTTGCTGAGGTAGAGAGGGTGGAACTAGCTGCATACGAAATGAAGGGTGTTGCTATAATCTGGTTCGACCAATGGAAAAAGAATAGGGCTGAGGATGCGCCATTAGTGAGTTGGGTTGTGTTTGAGAGTGGTCTCATAGGGCATTTCTTTCCTCGTGAATTGCGAGAGGCAAAGATAAAAGAGTTTCTCACCCTTAATCCGGAGTCTATGAGTGTTCATGAGTACAGTCTGAAGTTCACACAACTTTCCCGCTATACTCCGGAGATGATTGCTATCATGAGGAGTATGATGAGTTTATATGTTGTTGGGTTGTCTCATCAGTCAAGCAAGGAAGGCAAGACAACTATGCTGATAGGGGATACTGACCTAGCAAGATTTCTGATCCATGTACAACAAGTTGAGGAGGATAAGCTGAAGGATAGAGAAGAGTTTAAGAATAAGAGGGCTAAGACATCAGGGGACGAGTTCAGGCAGCAAAAGAGTAATGCCAACCGGTCATCCCTCCCACAAAAACAGAAGGGACCTGCTCCACCATCTGCTAGTGCACCTGCACCTAGGAACAAAGGTGAGTACAATAGTAATTCCTATAGTTTTAGAGCTAAACTTGCCTATCCTTAAAGCATTATGGTACCAAGGGGTAGTAAGGCTCCTGCATGTGGTAGGTGTGGTAGGAAACACCAAGGTACGTGTCGTTATGAGCAGATAGGTTGCTTTAAGTGCGGGCAAGAGGGTCACTTTATGAGGAAGTGTCCTGAGATCATGCAAGGTAATGGTAATAGGGGCAATAAGGCCCAACCTTCTTCAGTTGCTCCACCAGACAGAGCTGCACCTCAAGGAGCTACTTCAAGTACTGGCGGGGAAACAAACCACTTTTATGCTATCAACAGTCGCTAAGTGAAAGAGGATTCACCAGATGTTGTCACTAGTATGATCGAAGTCTTTGACTTTACTATTTATGCTTTGCTAGACCCAGAAGAGAGTTCATATTTTGTAACTCCTTATGTTGCTATGAATTTTGATGTTATTCCTAAGCGACTTAGTGAACCGTTCAGTGTTTCTACACTTGTTGGTGAATCTATTCTAGCAGAAAGTCTATTGTGATTGTCCCATTTCCGTCAATCACAAGAGTACCATAACTGATTTAATTGAGTTAGACATGGTAGAATTTGAAGTCATTCTTGGTATGGACTGGCTTCATGCTTGTTATGCCTCAGTTAATTGTAGAACTCGAGTAGTCAAGTTTCAGTTTCCAAATGAGCCAGTCTTAGAGTGGAAAAACAGTTCAGTTGTGCCTAAAGATCATTTCATTTCATACCTTAAGGCGAGAAAGTTAGTTTGGAAGGGTTGTATCTATCACTTAGTCCAAGTTAATGACTCAAATGTTGAGGTACCTCCCATTCAGTCAGTTTCTATAGTAAAAGAGTTTCCAGAAGTCTTTCCTAATGATCTACCCGGAGTCCCTCCTGAGAGAGAAATAGACTTCGATATAGACATTATTCAAGATACTCGTCCAATCTCTATTCCACCATACAAAATGGCACCAGCAGATTTGAAAGAGTTGAAAGAGCAGTTAAAGGATCTTTTAGATAAGGGATTTATTAGACCAAGTGTCTCATTTTAGGGTGCTCCGGTATTGTTTGTGAGAAAGAAAAATGGTTCCCTTAGGATGTGTATAGATTACTGTCAGTTGAATAAGGTTACCATCAAGAATAAGTATCCTCTTTCGAGGATTGATGATCTCTTCGATCAGCTGCAGGGTGCTTTATGTTTCTCAAAAATTGACCTCAGATCAGGTTTCCATAAGTTGAAAATAAGGAAACGAGACATTCTAAAGATAACATTCAGGACCCGTTATGGTCATTATGAGTTTTTGGTCATGTCGTTCGGTTTAACTAATACACCAGCAGCGTTCATGGACCTTATGAATAGACTCTTTAAACCTTATTTAGATATGTTTGCTATCGTCTTCATTGATGACATACTAATCTATTCAAGGAATGAAAATGATCATGCTAGCCATCTCAGAATAGTTCTTCAGACTTTGAAAGATAAGGAGTTGTATGCCAAGTTCTCTAAGTGTGAGTTTTGGCTTGAGTCTGTGGCATTCTTGGGCTACATAGTTCCTGGTGATGGAATTAAAGTTGATACTCAGAAAATTGAGGTAGTGCAGAATTGGCCTAGACCCACATCTCCAACTGATATTAGGAGTTTCCTAGGTTTAGCTGGCTATTATAGAAGGTTTGTAGAGGGGTTCTAATCTATTTCGTCCCCTTTGACCAAGTTGACTCTGAAGACGGTTAAATTTCAATGGTCTAAAGCTTGTGAGAAAAGCTTTCAGGAATTGAAGAAGTGGTTGACTACTGCCCTAGTTTTGACCTCACTAGAAGGTACTCAAGGTTTTGTGGTGTATTGTGATGCATCTAGAGTTGGTTTGGGTGATTGTCGACAGAATGACAAAATCAGCCCACTTATTTTGGCCGGTAAAGACTACCCATGTAGCAGAAGATTATGCTAAGCTTTATATTCAGGAAGTAGTAAGACTTCATGGAGTCCTAGTCTCCATTATTTCAGATAGAGGTGCACAATTTACCGCACAGTTCTAGAAATCTTTTCAGAAAGGCTTGGGTTCAAAGGTGAACTTAGGTATTGCCTTTCATCCTCTGATTGATGGGCAAGAAGAGTGCACTATTCAGACATTAGAAGATATGTTGAGGGCTTGTGTGATTGATTTCAATGGAAATTGGGATGATCACCTACCTCTCATTGAGTTAGCTTACAACAACAGTTACCACTCTAGCATCCAAATGGCTCCTTATGAAGCTCTTTATGGGAGAAGATGCAGATCTCCTATTGGATAGTTTGAAGTTGGTGAAGCAGGGTATATAGGACCAGATTTAGTTCACCAAGCTATGGAGAAGGTGAAAGTGATTCAAGAGAGGTTGAAAACGGCACATAGCCATCAAAAATCTACACTAATATAAGGAGAAGGGCGTTAGAGTTCGAAGTAGATGATTGGGTATATTTGAAAGTTTCACCCATGAAGGGTGTCATGAGGTTTGGTAAGAAGGGGACACTTAGTCCCTTGTATTTTGGACCTTATCGCATAGCCAAGAGGATTGACAATGTAGCTTACGAGTTGGCGCTGCCACAGGAATTAGCAGCGGTTCATCCGGTATTTCATAGCTCCATGTTAAAGAAGTGCATGGGCGATCCTTCATTGATCGTACCAACTGAAGACATTGAGATCAAGGGTAGCTTATTTTATGAGGAGATTCCTGTCCAAATTCTAGAGCGCCAAGTTCGCAAGTTGAGAACAGAAGAGGTAACATCAGTCAAGGTCCTTTGGAGGAACCAATTTGTTGAAGAAGCTACTTGGGAAGCTGAAAAGGACTTGAAGAAGAGATATCCACATCTCTTTGGATCCGAAGAAAGTGCAAGCCAAGGTACTAATTCTCGTCTTAGTACTCTTTAAATTATAAGTTAGCATGTTGTAATTGCTTTGCTTGTGGGTGTTTGAACTTGATGTTACCACCCTTAGCCTAGTAGGAGTAATCTCATTCGAGGAAGAATGTTCCGAAGGGGGAGATATTGTAACATCTCACAATTTAAAATAACTAGCAAGAAGCTAATAATTGGAAATAGCCATTTTTGGAAAGAATGAAAATCTGGAAATTTGTTTAAGTTAGGAAAAAGTTGAGTTTTGGTCAACTTCAAACGTCCATAACTCCTATCTCAGGATGATTTAGATGTACTTCTAGTAATGGTTCAAAAGCTCTTGGAATTATCTTTCCAACGCCTCCGAGTTTGTGCAATTCTGAGTTCATATGAATAAGTTATCCCCTTTGGAAGTTGGGTTGTTGGATTCAGGAAAGTCCAATCCGGATATGTGAAGGTTAAACTAGTCTTTTCCTTACCTAATTTGCCTAATTCGTTTTTAGGAATTAACTAGGGTAAAACAAGACTTTATTCAGTTTATAAAAAATAGAATTGATGCTAGGGCTTGGAGAGGAGAAGAAAGAAGAGAAAAGAGGAGAGAAATCAAGAAATCTCCAAGAACGTTCAAGCTTTGCGAGTGGAATTTGTCGGGGGTGATCCCTTCAAGGTATGTGAGATCACATAGTGTTGGGTTAGTTCACCCACACGCCAACCTTGTTTCAATTCAGCGAAGTTAAATTGTTTGAATGCAAAAAAAGTGAGTTCTTGAAGAACATTGTTGAAAATTCGTTGAGTTCTTGATGGTTGTGTTGTTGAAGTCTCTTGTTGATTTGATTCGTGTTTCCGGGTGGATTTTCGAGTTAAATATGTTGTATGTTGAGGGTAATATTGATCCTAAATGTTTGGGGAAAGAACCATGGAAGTTAGGAGTGTTTAGAGAAGAAAAATCATCAAAAACCTGGGAAGGGGGTGGGGCATCGCGCCAGCCAGCGCACCCCAAAAGTGGATCTGAAGTTCACCCCCTTGGGGCAATGCGCCAACCAGCGCACCCCACCAGCTTCTCTGACGTTTTAGGGCTGGCACCTCACGCCTCTCAGAGCGCCAGGGATGCCAGTTCTCCCTATTCTTCCCCTACCTTTTCGTACTAGATCCTAAGTGATGTACCTATGTTTCCTAGTTGATTCTAACACTCTAAGGTACATCTAAACATCATGAAGTCATCCACAAACATGAGATCATGAACCTTGAATCCATAATCCAATTTGAGGAAGGTTAAGATCAAAGTAATAGAAGCTAAGAGTCAAAGTCTAGAAGTTAAGAAGCAAGTCAAAGCAAAGTTTCTTAAAGTTTTCAAGAGTCTTTACCAAATGTTTTACCTTCGTTTTAAGGCTTAAGTTTTAAGTTAAGCAAAGAGTAAACTTGAAGTCCTTTTCTTCAAAAGTATATGGGGACTAAGTATTCCCAAAGAGATTTAAAATGTTTTACCATTTAAATAAGAACGTAAACTGAGATTTCCAAAGAGCCTTCGGGATAGTTTTTAGAAAAAGTAATCACTTTCTAAATGAAGCATGAGGGGAAACTTTGATTTCCAAGATAACCTTTGAGCTATGTTTTTTGAGCACTAATCTCAAATCACAGAAGAAGTGTGTTTTTAAAACATAAGAGCCAGTATATTTTGGGAGTAGTATTGAGCACCGAATTGGGGACCAGCATTAGTTTAGATAACTCACATCACCATAGAACCATGTAACCACCAGAGGTAGAAAAGGGTCATACTTTTTAGATAAATCCTTTTCGCAATCGACTAGTGGATCTATTAGGAAGTTCAGGTTCTATACATTTGGCCGGGTATTGGATGCGCTGGCAGCGTGAGGTAGATCGCTGTATCATCACTTTATTGTATTTTTACATACATTTAAGAGTTATGTTGTAACCTTGTGCATACACAGAGTTGACATCATGTTTTTAAACAACTTTTCTTTATATTGCACTTGTTGAAACTGCTTTATATTGAAATGAGTTCAGTTAAGTATTCATGAGTTGAGAAGAGCCAAGGTAAGTGTTTCTTTCATATTCTATTTTCAGCCTAAGTTGTTTTAGCATTCCAACTCGCATACTCGTACATTCAATGTACTGATTCCAATTGGCCTACATCTTTTTATGATGCAGACACATGTAACTAGGATCGGCATTCCAGCGCACCGTTGATCCAGTGAGTGGTTCAGAGTCAGTCGGTGAGCCTCCTTGCACTCCGGAGGATCTAATTTCATTTCTTTCTAGTTAGTTCATTAGGATGTTGTGGGGTTTTTCCCAACATCCATCTCAGTTGTTTTAGAGGCTTCAGAGGCTGTTAGATGTTAGTCCTTTGAGTCTTTTCAATATCATTCCTTATTGTTAAGACTTGGGTTGCCAATTTTGGCCAAGTTGAATGTTTAATCTTTAAAACATTCTCAGTTATTTTATTATCCAGTTCAGTTAAGTTCATTGATCTTCCGCTGAGTTAAGTAAGCCAGGACAAGGGTTCGCTTGGGGCCAGCAATGGTCTTCTAGTGCCGGCCAAATCCAGGGTATAGGCTCGGGGCGTGATATAAATGAAACAAAGAAATGGGGATTTGGTGAAATAAAATATTTAGAGAAGGATTATATACATAGTGTAAAAGGTCGAGAAAAACTTAACATTTGAATTTTTCACTTCCCGCCAATAGTGTTGGTTCAAAGAGGGCTTTTATGGAATGACCATGTCTAGTTTTACTAGATCGGCATAGCCCGTGGTAGAGCACGGGCCCAACACACAAATTAAATTATTGTTCTAACTAAAGAGTAAACAATTCCACTGTAACTTCTCATAAATGATTTTTTACATTCATTCTATAGAACTGAAAATGCCGCTTAAAACATATTCTCTACCATAAAAATTCAATTCAAGAAGCTGATTACAGAAGAATATAATGAAAAAAACTGAAAACAAAATATTATTTGGAGTTTGTATTCCCTTAACTCTGAGCACAATTGATTTACACAATATTTAACAGTTCCATCACCTTCTATAGCTAACCTTACAAATTGCCTCAAAAAAGTTGTAGAAATGAAATACGTCACCCCTTGAAGTTGAATCATTAGAGACTTCAAGCAACATGACGATTATCATGTCACTCCCCAGCATCCACACAATAATGAAAAACTTTTTAGAGAATTTTTTTCTGTGAATTTCAATTTTATTATTAAAGTTTTTGAGAAAAAGAGGTACCAACCTCATGTTTAGACTTTGAGATTGGTGAAGGTTCTTAGTAATTTCCAATGTTGATGGCAGCCACGTTAGCATTTTCGAGAGTTGCCTCTTTTAAGATAGGTTTCAGCCAACTGGACTCTCATAACATTATGTTGCTCTTGAACGAGCATGTTACCAAACCCAAAGAGCTTCTCAAGGGTAATTTTTGCTGGTCAAAAGTTGGGGGTCCCTCTCTAGAGTTCCAAAGTTTTTCCTCAATGGCTTCATTTCCAGTGCCTAAAACCCATTTCCTCACTTCATCATCATATATTTGTGCTCTCAGAGCATCGAAGAAATCTGTTACCACAACAAACGAATACAGATCAATAATCAACAAAAGAAATTTCATTCTGAATTCTCAAGTGTTTGTACCATAGATTGTCCATGGAAGCAATATACAATCTTTACGACAAATTCCTCAGGCACGTTGCACTTCTAAAACTACCCTTTCCAGCACCGGCCCAACATTTTATATTTTCATGTGGTGAATATTTTGCGTAGTCGGTTTTTCCGTGTGGTGTATTCTTTGCATATGGTGTTGTATATTGTATTTAGTGCATATTGGATTTGATCCCTTCTCTTAAGTCTTGGAAAAAAATAGGTAAGTAAACATTTATGTAGATGTGCTATGGTGAGGAATTGCAATCAGATGCTTCCTGAGATGAAACTAGAAGAGAGATATATGGTGCATAAATAAAATATAAAGAAAAAGGGCAAGTGCGACATTTTATTGTTGTTAGCATTGGTAGCCAAATACATGTGAATATGAGAAGAAAAGGTCAAATATGTGAGGATCATATATATATATAAAAGAGAACCTTGCGTACGTGGCGCCAGAACAAACCAGAATTCACTTTTATATTATTTATTTCCAATACTAGCCTTCTACTTTCTTGAAAAGTTGTGACATTTAGGAAAAGTTGTGACTTTTATGAAAATTTGTGACTTTAATGAAGAGTTGCGACTTTCATGAAAAGTTGTGACTTTTACGAAAAGTTACGACTTTTATGAAAATATGCAACTTTAATGAAGAGTTGCTACTTTTATGAAAAGTTGTGACTTTTATGAAAGGTTGTGACCCTTCTGAAGGTTTGCAACTTTTCAAAATAGTTGTAACCTTTCCGATAGGGCACAATAAATATCTGATCACACTACCATTTGTTGTCTATAAATAGAGGACTTCTTCTTCTTCTTCACAATTAAGTATTTGTGTACTTTACTCATGTTGAGTGGCTCAGTGTCACCATTGCTTATGTTACAGATCTTTGTATGTATTTTTACAATCATTAATAATTTATGCTTATGTTATTAAGGATAAATGGTAAGATTTAATAATTTTCATTTTCCTTTACATTATTAATCTTTTATATAAGATAATATAGTGTTTATTTTCAGTGACTGATAGATTTTAAGTATTCTTTTATATATTCCGTGATATTAAATTCCCGCGCGAAGCGCGGGTAATTTTACTTGTTATGAGATAAAAGCACATTCTTATGTTTCTTAAAGCTAAAAGCAAAAAACACTTACTGATTTACAGGTTTCAAGACGAAACAAACTCAAAGCCCCGTTCCTATTCTTACTGTTGACAAATGTCTATTATAGTGTGTAACATCATAACCATGAAGAATAAGAGAAATGCAGTTTATTGTTCATTTATGCTATTATTACATCTAGATTGGAAAAAAATTATGCTACTTCTATCTCATTGTACGTCTCATTTCAAGGTACACTAAGAATATGAGTTAGAAGGAGATGATCTACGTGGAAATAATATACAACCGATTGAGTTCAATTCTCAAGTTATCTATGTCTAAGATATGAGGATTAGATAAGCAATTTTGTTAGTCATTACTGGTGTTATCTTATTTTTCATGTATGGAAGGCCTAATTGTCTTAAGAATAACACCAGTATCTATAGTTATGTTGTTATAGGTTCAGACAAACATTTCTCTCCTTAATTGAGGGTTGGAGTAAGTACTTTGGCTAATTGTTACAACTTAAATCTGATTTGTCATTTTTAGCCCCGTAGGCTGTAGTTAAATTTACCTTTAAAACGCACGGTAGCTAATGTTGTGATCTTTCATTGACAGTCTATATTGATTTTATTTTGGCATCTATCATTGATCAACTTTTGCACATAATTGTCTTTTTCTTGTGTCAATCATATGAACATATGCAATTTTAGCTTAATATTTTTTTTAATGTGCTACTTTTGAACCCTTTTTTTATTGTTCGTTGCTATCCTTCATCATCAAATGATTATGCACAACATCCACAACTTGAAATTATAAAATGTTGGACCCGTGCTAGCAATGTAGCAAACTCGGTGAAGTTGTATAGAGGATTCCAAGACCTTTCATTTGATATCTTATGGGCCACCTAGCTCATCATGTATAGAAAGTTATGGTCGTTTGAAGTTGACTCAAAACTCATAACTTAAGCATAACTTGCAATATTTTAGATTTTGCTATTTCTGTCACTCCCCAAGCCTACACCCTGGACGTGGCCGGCACTCGAGAACCATTGTTGGCCCCAAGCGAACCCTTGGCCTGGGTTACTTACTCAACAAAAGACTTTAAGCATTAAGAAAAGGATTCATATGCTAAATAACTCAACTGTCTCAAACTGAACTCATAATGTTTTAGAAATAAACATTTAACTTAGCCAAAGTAGCAACTCAATTCTGAACATAAGCAAATAAAAAAGTAAAGACAAATGAACTAACTGACTTTCTATCTAATAACTGAGATAGATGCCGGGACAAGACCTCCAACATCCTAATGAACTAAAATGATAAAGTAATGAAAAAAGGGATCCTCCAGAAAGCAAGGAGGCTCACCAACAACTTTGAAGCTCAACCGGATCAACGATGCGCTAGATGCTGATCATGGTGAAATATGTCTGCATCAGAAGACGATGCAGGTGAACTGGCATCAGTTCATTGAATGTACAAGTATGCGAGTTGGAATGTTAAACACAACTTAAGATTGAAAAGAATCTAAAAGGAACTGAAGAACTTACCTGGTTTAACTCAACTCCTGAACTCATTTCAATAAAAAAACAGTTTAGAAACAAGTGCAATATAAGGAAAAGTTGTTTGAAAGATGATGTCAACTCTGTGTATTTAGAAATACAATAATAACTCTGTATGTATGCAAAAAAACAATATGAACTCTGTTTGTATATAAAAATACAAAATACTGTTGTGGGAGTTTCTCTAACCGACAATCATCACTTAAGAGCTATAGTGATGGTACAGTGTTTTACCTCACGCTGCCAAGGACCGTCCTATACCTTGCCGGGGGTATAGAACCTAACTCACTAAGTGGATCCACCAGTTTATGCTAAAAAACACTTAAGGAATCATCTAAAAAGTATGACCCTTTTCTGGGGCTCACTTTGGGTGCACTGCTGGTGCGCCGTCCCAACCTCCTGACGCTATGGGGGTGCGACGCGCCTGGTCCTTGCCAGGCGCGTCTGACGAGTTTTTCGACTCGTTTTCTGATCCTAAATCATTTTAAATTGATTCCCTTTCTCAATACTTTCTTAGATTTAGATACCCAACACATGTACCCAATAATCTAACTCGAAACAACTCTTAACATCGCTAAAACGTCTCAAGAAAACCCGTCAATGACATGTAAGTTCAAGAATGAAAACAATTCAAGAACACAACTCAAGAACATCAAATTTTAACTCTTTTAGGATGAAAATCGCTGAATTAAACATGATTGGCATGTGGGTGAATGGACCCAATGCTATGTGATCTCACATACCCTGTAGGGATCACCCCGATGAAATCCACAAGCTAATCTCGATGAATCTTGAACGAATCTTGAACGTTTTTCTCCATTCTCCTTTTTTCTCCTTTCTCAAATCCCTAGCATGAAATCAATTTTCTAAAACTGACTAATATCTGAATTTACCCTAATTAAACTCCTAAAAACGAATTAATTATGTTGGGTAAGGAAAAGATCAAACTACCCTTCCCAAATCCGGATTGGACTTTCCTTATTCGAACAACCAAACTTCCGAAGGGCATAACTTACTCATATAAACTCGGAATCACGCAAAGCGGAGTTGGAAAGATCATTCAAAGAGATTTCCCACCACATCTGGAAGTACACCTAACTCATCCTGAGCTAGGAGTTATGGTAGTTTGATGTTGACCAAAACTCAACTTTTCTTAACGTAAACAAATTTCCAGATTTCCATTCTTTCCAAAATGACTATTTCCAATTATAAGCATCTTCCTAGTTACTTCAAATTGTGAGATGTTACAATATCTCCCCCTTGGGAACATTCGTCCTCGAATGAGATTACTCTACTAGGCTATGGGTGGTAACATCAAGTTCAAACACCCAACAAGCAAATGCAAACAAACAACTTGCTCACTCAAAATTTAAAGAGTACAAGAAGAAAATTAGTACCTTGCTCTGCAGTTTCTCTGGATTCGAAGAGATGTGGATAGCTCTTCTTCATATCCTCCTCATCTTCCAAGTAGCTTCCTCAACAAATTGGTTCCTCCAAAGGACTTTCACTGATGCTACCACTTTTGTTCTCAACTTGCGAACTTGGCAATCTAGAATCTGAATAGGAATCACCTCATAAGATAAGCTATCTTTGATCCCAATATTTTCAGTTGAATCACGCCATAAGATAAGCTATCTTTGATCCCAATATTTTCAGTTGGTATGATCAATGAAGGATCTCCTATGCACTTCTTCAATATGGAGATGTGAAATACCGAATGAACTGCTGGTAACTCTTGTGGTAGCTCTAACTCATAAGCTATTTTGCCAACCCTCTTAGATATTCTGTAAGGGCCAATATACCGGGGACTAAGCTTTCCCTTCTTACCAAATCTCATAACACCCTTCATGGGGGAAACTTTCAAGTAGACCCAATCGTCCACTTCGAACGCTAACTCCCTTCTCCTAACATCGGTGTAGGATTTCTGACGACTCTGTGCCGTTTTCAACCTCTCTTGAATCACCTTCACCTTCCCCATAGCTTGTTGAACCAAATCTTGTCCTATTAACACTGCTTCACCAACTTCAAATCATCCAATAGGAGATCTGCATCTTCTCCCATAAAGAGCTTCATAAGGAGTCATTTGGATGCTCGAGTGGTAACTATTGTTGTAAGCAAACTCGAATATATCTTCTAAGGTCTGAATAGTGCGCTCTGCTTGCCCATCTGTCTAAGGAAGAAAAGCAGTACTTAAGTTCACCTTTGAACCCAACCCTTTTTGGAATGACTTCCAAAGATTCGCAGTAAATTACGCACCTCTATCTGAAATAATGGAGACCAGAACCCCATGAAGTCTTACCACCTCTTGAAGATACAACTTAGCATAATCTTCTGTTGAATGGGTAGTCTTTATCGGCAAAAAATGGGCTAATTTTGTCATTCTGTCGACAATCACCCAAATAGAATCATGCTGCCTGCGAGACCTTGGTAAACTTGTGATGAAGTCCATATTAATCATCTCCCACTTCCATTCTGGAAGTTCTATATTCTGAGCCAAACCATTGGGCCTTTGATGCTCTAATTTAACTTGTGGCAATTTGGACATTTAGCAACAAATTCTGCAATGCCCTTTTTCATACTATTCCACCAATACACCTCTCTCAAGTCACGATACATCTTTGTGGAGCCCGGATGAATGGAATATCTGGAGCTATGAGTTTCGTGCATCCTCTTTTGGAGTCCATCAACCATTGGTACATACAATTTACCTTGATATCTCAATACACCATCATCCCCCTTGTTCAAAAGCTAATACTTTTTGCTTAGGAACATTTACCTTCAATTCAATCAAAATGGGATCTTGGTCTTGATTTTCTTTCAATTCTGACACTAATGATGATTCAACCCCATTCATCACCACTACTCATCCTTCTGTGGAATCTATTAGTTGGACTCTTAATCATGCACGTCTATGCACATCTTTCGTTAACTCTCTCTTTTCTTCCTCAACATAGGTGGTACTACCCATAGACAACCTGCTTAAACAATCAGCAACAACATTAGCATTACCTGGGTGATAAAGAATACTCATGCCAAAATCCTTGAGTAATTCTAACCACCTCCTTTGTCTAAGATTAAGCTCTTTCTGAGTGAACACATATTAAAGGCTCTTGTGATCAGTGGATACATCAACATGAGCACTATACAAATAGTGACGCCATATCTTCAAAGCAAATACTACGACATCCAACTCTAAGTCATGGGTTGGATAGTTCTTCTCATGAACTTTCAACTGTCTGGAGGCATAAGCTATAACTTTGCCATTCTGC
The DNA here is from genome assembly GCA_029582405.1 of Solanum gandarillasii. Lineage (NCBI taxonomy): Eukaryota > Viridiplantae > Streptophyta > Magnoliopsida > Solanales > Solanaceae > Solanum > Solanum gandarillasii. Next base: position 16,093 of record JAJONY010014686.1, read on the forward strand.
ATTAACACACAACCCAAACCAACTCTAGATGCATCACAATACACCACAGAACCTTGAGTACCTTCTGGTAAGGTTAAAACTGAGGCAGTAGTAAACCTCTTTTTCAATTCCTGAAAGCTTTTCTCACAAACTTTAGACCATTGAAATTTAACTGTCTTCTGAGTCAACTTGGTTAAAGAAGAAGAAATGGATGAGAACCCCTTTACAAACCTTCTATAATAGCCAGCCAAACCCAAGAAACTCCTAATATCAGTTGGAGATGTGGGTCTAGGCCAATTCTGCACTGCCTCAATCTTTTGGGTATCAACTCTAATTCCATCACTGGAAACTATGTGGCCTAAGAACACCCCAAACTCAAGCTAAAACTCACATTTAGAGAACTTAGCATATTACTCCTTATCTTTCAAAGTCTGAAGAACTATTCTGAGATGGCTAGCATGATCTTTTTAATTCCTTGAATAGATTAATATGTCATCAATGAAGACGATAGCAAACATATCTAAATAAGGTTCAAAAACTCTATTCATAAGGTCCATGAATGTTGTAGGTGCATTAGTTAAACCGAATGACATGACCAGAAAATCATAATGACCATAACGGGTCTTGAATGCTGTCTTGGGAATATCACATTCCCTTACCCTCAACTGATGGTAACCTGATCTGAGGTCTATCTTCGAAAAACTAGAAGCACCCTGAAGCTGATCGAATAGATCATCAATTCTCGGAAGAGGATACTTTTTCTTGATGGTAACCTTGTTTAATTGACGATAATCTATACCCATCCTAAGGGAACCATCTCTCTTTCTTACAACTAAGACCAGAGCGCCCCAAGGTGATACACTTGGTTGGATAAAACCTTTCTCTAAAAGATCTTTCAACCACTCTTTTAACTCTTTCAACTCTGCTGGAGCCATTCTATATGGAGGAATAGAGATAGGACAAGTATCTGGAAAAATATCTATACCGAAGTCTATCTCTTAGGAGGGACTCCAGGTAGATCATCAGGAAAGACTTCTAGAAACTCTTTGACTATTGAAACTGACTGAATATGAGGTACCTCGACACTTGAGTCATTAACTAGGACTAAGTGATAAACACACCCCTTGGAAACTAACTTTTTTGCCATAATGTACGAAATGAAACGACCCTTAGGCGCTGCTGAACTCCTTTTCCATTCTAAGACTGGCTCAATTGGAAGCCAGTCCATACCAAGAATGACATCAAAATCTACTATGTCTAACTCAATTAAATCAGCCATGGTACTCTTATGATTGACGAAAATGGGACAATCACTATAAACTCTCTCTGCTAGAATGGACTCACCAACAGGTGTAGAAACATTGAATGGTTTAATAAGTTGCTCAGGAATAACATCAAAATTCATAGCAACATATGGAGTTACAAAGGATAAACTCGCTCCTGGATCTAGCAAAGCATAAACAATAAAGTCAAAGACTTGGATCATACCAGTGACAACATCTAGCGAATCCTTTTGCTTGTGGTGACTATTGATAGCATATAAGCTATTTCTTCCTCCGCCAGAACTAGAAGGGTCCCCTCTAGGTGCAGCTTTGTCTGGTGGAGCAACTAAAGAAGACTTAGCTCTATTGTCCCCATTACTCTGTCTGCTCTTAGGACACTTTCTCATAAAATGACCGTTCTGGCCACACTTGATACAACTAGTGGAGCCATCACGACACACCTCTGAGTGGATCCTACCACATTTAGCACATGAAGTAGTCTTAGGACCCCCTGGTGCCTTACTACCTTGTGTATGCATAGGTCTAGCTCTGAAGTTCTGGGAATTCTGACTATTGTATTCACATTTATTCTTTGGTGCATGTGCACTAGCAGATGATGGAGCAGGTCTTTTCTGCTTATGTTGGAAAGAAGACCGATTTGCATTACTCTTTTGCTGCCCAAATTCATTCCCTGATGTCTTAACTCTCTTGTTCTTAAACTCTTCTCTATCCCTTAGCTTGTCCTCCTCAACTCAACCCAACAACGAATAAAATCATCCTACTCCTCATGTCAGCAACCATCTCTTTGTTTCTCTTAGCTCACGAGGAAAGAAATGCCTCATGAAAGAACACTCCAAAACAGTCCAACTCACAATCAGTTACACGTAAGCACGAGTTAGAAAGAAACTGTATAGAGATGAAATCTATCGCACAAAATGAATATGAAAGAAGTGAAGGAATTTCCTAAATGTTTCAGCCTCCTAATTATAGATGTGGCACGCTTCACATCGATAACTAGGACTCTACAAACACGACTTCATAGACTCCCTAAGACTCTGAAGTCTATGCTCTGATACCAAGTTTGTCACTTTTCTACCCTACACCCTCGACGTGGCCAACATTCGAGAACCACTGTTGGCCCCAAGCGAACCCTTGGCCTGGCTTACTTTCTCAGCGAAAGAATTTATGCATTAAGAAAAGGATTCATATGCTAAATAACTCAACTGTCTCCAACTGAACTCATAATGTTTTAGAAATAAACATTTAACTTAGCCAAAGTGGCAACTCAATTCTGAACATAAGCAAATAACAAAGTAAAGAAAAATGAACTAACTAACTGTCTATCTATGAAGCCTCCAATAACTGAGATTGATGTTGAGACAAGACCCCCAACATCCTAATGAACTATAATGATAAAGTAATGAAAAAGGGGATCCTCCAAAAATCAAGGAGGTTCACCAACAATTTTGAAGCTCAACTGGATCAACGATGCGCTGGATACTGATCTTGGTTACCTGCGTCAGCATCATAAGATGATGTAGGCCAACTGGAATCAGTTCATTGAATGTACGAGTATGCGAGTTGGAATGCTAAACACAACTTAAGCTTGAAAAGAATCTGAAAGGAACTGAAGAACTTACTTGGTTCAAATCAACTCAACATAACTGAAATCATTTCAATATAAAGCAGTTTAAAAACAAGTGCAATATAAGGAAAAGTTGTTTAAACATGATGTCAACTCTGTGTATTTAGAAATACAATAATAACTCTATATGTGTGCAAAGATACAATATGAACTACGTTTGTATATAAAAATACAAAATATTATTGTGAGAGTGTACACCTCGAAAACCAGACCAAGAAATTTTTTTGCAGAAATATACCTGAAGCAGTGAACCACGGCAGGGTTCACGGACCATGAAAGGGTCCACGGTCCGTATACCTGCACGTGGTCTTGACCTGGAAGTTACCAAGCCTAGACATTAGACCATGAGCACCTTCATTGTAACAGCTCACAAATTCGAATAGCTAGGAAGAAGCTAAGAACTGGAAATAGTCATTTTTGGAAAGAATGAAAAATCTAGAAAATTGTTTAAGTTAGAAAAACTGAGTTTTTGATCAATTTCAAACGACCATAAATGCTAGCTCAAGATGAGTTAGGTGTAGATACAGATATGGTTGGAAATATTTTGGAATGATCTTTCCAACGCCACTGTGTTTGCGCGATTCCAAGTTCGAATGAGTGAGTTACGCCCATTTGAAGTTGGGTTGTTCAGATAAGGAAATGTCCAATTCGGATTTTTGAAGGGTATTTCAGTCCTTTCCTTATCCAATTACTTAGATTCGTTTTAGTGAATTAATTAAGGATCTAAAATGAACTTGGTCAGTTTACGCTTTTGGAAAAAGAGTTAGGCCTTTGAGAGAAGAGAAAAGAAGAGTAGAAAAGAGGAGAAAGGAGAAGAACATTCAAGATTCGTCAATATCGTCGAGTTTGGCTTGTGGATTTCATCGGGGGTGATCCCTACAAGGTATGTGAGATAACATAGCGTTTGGTTAATTTTCCTACGCGCCAATCATGATTTATTTCAGCGAGTTTAAGTTCTTGAAAGCTTAGAATTGAGTTGTTGAATGGGTTTGTTGAAGTTTCATTAGATTCTTGTTTCGTTGAATTCGTTGAGGAGTTGTTTGATCCTAATATGTGATTTTAAGTTCGATTTTGGCTAGAATCTAATGTACGTTGAACATTTAATTGATTCTAAATGTTGGGTAAAAGAACCCACGGAGTTTAAAGGGTTTAGAGACGAAAAATGAAGAAGAGATTTCATCGGACGAAATTCGACATCAATGGCGCGTCGCGGAGCTGGTTTCCAGTTTTGGGGATTTTCATTTCACGTCGCAGAGCCATCACAGAGTCCTCTACCTGAAAAGTTATTTTCGAAACTAAATTTTAAAATCTTCTCAATCCGCGTGGCGGACCCACCCTCAGATAACGATTTTTGGTTTGTTCTCATGTTTAGCTATCTAACATCATTCCTAAACAACATGAGATCCTTCCAAACTCAAATCATAATCCTTGAATCCATAATTCCATTCAAGGATCAGTTAAGAGTCAAGTCAAGAGCAGTTAGGATTAAAGCCAAGAGAAGTCAAGAGTCAAGTTAAGATAAGTTCTTAAAAGTTTTTCGAAAGTCTTTTTTCCAAATCTTTAACTTTGTTTTAAGACTTAAAGTTCAAGTTGAGTAAAGAGTAAAGAGTAAAGCTTGAAGATCATTTATTCAAAAGTATATGGGGACTATGTATTCCCAAAGGGTTTAAAATGTTTTCACATTTTAACAAGAAAGGAAAATCTTGATTTCCAACGAGCATTTGAGCTAGTTTTCATAAAAGAGTAAATGCTTTCATAATTAAGCAAGAGGGGAAACTTTGATTTCCAAGATAGCCTTTGAGCTAAGTTTTGAGCAATTATCTGAAATCACAGAAAGAAGTATGTTTTAAACATAAAGAGCTAGTATATTTTGGGAGTAATATTGAGCACCGATATGGGAAGAGTTCATACAACTATCAGCCCTCATAAACCATGTAGCCATCATGGGTAGAAAAGGGTCATACTCTTTAGATGAATCCTTTTCGCATAGACTGGTGGATCCACTTAGTAATTCAGGTCCTATACCTTGGGCAGGGTATAGGATGCGCTGGCAGCGTGAGGGAGATCCTTGTATCATCAGAATAGATTTTATGTGATGGTTGTCGGTTAGAGAAACTCCCAAAACATTATTTTGTATGTTTATATACATCAGATATATTTGTATTTTTCATATACAAGTAGAGATCATATTGTATCTTTGCATTCATAGAGAGTTGTTATTATATTTCTAAATACACAAAGTTGACATCATGTTTTTAAACAACTTTTCCTTATATTGCACTTACTTTTAAATTGCTTTTTATTGAACTGAGTTCAGTTATGTTGAGTTGAGTTGAGCCTGGTAAGTTCTTCAGTTCCTTTCAGATTCTTTCAAGCCTATGTTGTGTTTAGCATTCCAACTCGCAGCAGACTCGTACATTCAATGTACTGATGCCAGTTAGATTGCATCGTATTATGATGTAGACGCAGGTAAATAGGATCGGCATCAAGCACATTGTTGATCCAGTGAGTTGTTCAGAGTCTGTTGGTGAGCCTTTTTGAATTCCGGAGGATCTCTTTTGTTTACTTTCCGTATTAGATAGTTCATTAGGATTTCATGGGCTTGTCCCGACATCCATCTCAGTTATTTTAGAGGCTTCATAGATAGCCAGTCAGATGTTAGTTCATTCGTCATCATTTTGTTATTGACTTATGTTCATATTTGAGTTGCCATTTTGGCTAAGTTAAATGTTTATTTTCAAAATATTATGAGTTCAGTTTGAGACAGTTATGTTTTTTAGCATATGAATTCCTTTCTTAATGCTTAGAGTCTTCCGCTGAGTAAGTAAGCCAGGCTAAGGGTTCGCTTGGGGCCAACAATGGTTCTCGAGTGCCACCATGTCCCGTGTGTAGGCTCGGGGGGTGCAAACTTGGTATCAGAGCACAGAGTTCAAGAGTCCTAGGGAGTTTATGAAACCGTGTATGTAGAGTCCTAGTTATCGGTGTGAAGCGCACCACATCTATAATTAGGAGGCTGCAACATTTAGGAACTATTTCACTTCTTTCATAATCATTTCGTGCGTTAGAGTTTGATCTCTAAAAAGTTTCCCTCTAATTAGTGCTTGTGCGTGTTTCCAGACAATCATGCCTCCACAAAGAGCAGTCAGAGGTTGTCCTGCTAAGAGAAATGTCGAGGAACAAGGGGTACCTAATTCACTAGAAGTGCAAACCTAAGGAGAGGTAACCAATGCTGAATTCCGTGAAGCTATCCGGATGTTAAGTCAAGTTGCGACCTATCAAGTTGGACAGAGAGGTAATTGACAGGAAGTGGCTGATACTTCAAGGATCCGTGAGCTTATAAGGATGAACCCACCAAGCTTCACAGGTTCAAGTGTCACTGAGGATTTGGAGAACTTCATTGAGGAGCTAAAAATGTTATTTGATGCGATGCATGGTGCTGATGCGGAGAGGGTGCAACAAGTTGCATACCAAATTAAGAGTGTCGCTAGAATCTGGATCGACCAATGGAAAAATAATAGGGCTGATGATGCAACAATATTGAGTTTGGTTGTGTTTTAGAGTGCTCTCATGGGACGTTTTTTTCCCCGTGAGTTGCGAGAGGAAAATATAAGAGAGTTTGTCACCCTTAATCCAGAGTCTATGAGTGTTCATGAGTACAGTCTGAAGTTCACACAACTTTCCCACTATGCTCCAGAGATGGTTACTGACATGAGGAGCAAGATGAGTTTATTTGTTGCTGGGTTGTCTTGTCAGTCAAGTAAGAAAGGCAAGGTAGCTATGCTGATAGGGGATATGGACCTAGCAAGGCTTATGATCTATGTACAACAAGTTGAGGAGGATAAGATGAATGATAGAGAAGAGTTTAATAATAAGAGTGCTAATACATCAGGGGACGAGTTCAGAGCTAAGCCTGCCTATTCTCAGGGTAGTATGGCGCAAAGGGGTAGTAAGCCTCCTGCTTGCGCTAAGTGTGGTAGGAACCACCCAGGTATTTGTCGTGAGGACTCTACTGGTTATTTCAAGTGTGGTTAAAATGGTCACTTTATGAGGGACTGTCCTGAGAACAGGTAAGGTAAAGGTAATGGGGGGAACAGAGCCTATTCTTCTTCAGTTGCTTGATCAGAAAGAGCTGCACCTAGATTGGCTAATTTTGGTACTGGCGGAGGAACAAACCGTTTCTATGCTATCAACAGTCGCCAAGAGCAAGAGGATTTGCCAGATGTTTTCACTGGTATGATCCAAGTCTTTGATTTTACTATTTATGCTTTGCTAGACCCAGGAGAGAGTTTGCCTTTTGTAACCCATATGTTGCTATAAATTTTGATGTTAATCTTGAGCAACTTAGTGAGCCATTCAGTGTTTCTACATCAGTTGGTGATTCTATTCTAGCATAGAGAGTCTATCATGATTGTCCCATTTCCGTTAATCACAAAAGTACCATGGCTGATCTAGTTGAGTTAGACATGGTATATTTTGATGTCATTCTTGGTATGGACTAGCTTCATGCCTGTTATGTCTCAGTTGATTGTAGAATTCGAGTTGTAGAGTTTTAGTTTCCAAATGAGCCAGTCTTAGATTGGAAAAGCAGTTCAGCAGTGCCTAAGGGTCGTTTAATTTTGTACCTTAAGGCAAGGAAGTTAGTTTATAAGGGGTTTGTCTATTACTTAGTCCGAGTTAATGACTTTAGTGTTAGGATACCTCATATTCAGTCAGTTTCAGTAGTAAGAAAGCTTCCAGAAGTCTTTCCTGGCAATCTTCACGGAGTCCCTCCTGAAAGAGAGATAGACTTAAGTATAGATATTCTTCCAGATACTCGTCCTATATCTATTCCGCCATATAGAATGGTACCAGCGGAGTTGAAAGAGTTATAAGAGCAGTTGAAAGTAAGGGAATGTGATATTCCTAAAGATAACATTCAGGACCCGTTAAGATCATTATGAGTTTTTGGTCATGTCGTTCGGTTTGACTAATGCACCAGCAGCGTTCATGGACATTATGAATAGAGTCTTCAAACCTTTTTTAGATATGTTTGTTATCGTCTTCATTGATGACATAATAATCTATTCAAGGAATGAAGAAGATCATGCTAGCCATCTCAGAATAGTTCTTCAGACTTTGAAAGATAGGAAGTTGTATACCAAGTTCTCTAAGTGTGAGTTTTTGCTTGAGTCTGTGGCATTCTTGGGCCACATAGTTTCCGATGATGGAATTAGAGCTGACACTCATAAGATAAAGGCATTATAGAACTGGCCTAGTCCCACATCTCTAACGGATATTAGGAGTTTCTTAGGGTTGGCTGACTATTATAGAAGGTTCGTCGAAGGGTTCTCGTCTATTTCTTCTCCTTTGACCAAGTCGACTCAGAAGACAGTGAAGTTTCAATGGTCTGAAGCTTGTGAGAAAAGCTTTCAGGAATTGAAAAAGAGGTTAACTACTGCCACAGTTTTGACCTTACCAGAAGGTACTCAAGGTTTTGTGGTGTATTGTGATGCATCTAGAGTTGTTTGAGTTGTGTATTAATGCAGAATGGCAAAGTTATAGCTTATGCCTCCAGACAATTGGAAGTTCATGAGAAGAACTATACAACTCATTACTTAGAGTTAGTTGCTGTTGTATTTTCTTTGAAAATATGGCGCCATTATCTTTATGGTGTTCATGTGGATGTGTTCACCGATCAACAGAGTCTTCAGTTTGTGTTTAGTCAGAAAGAGCTTAGTCTCAGATAGAGGAGGTGGTTAGAATTACTCAAGTATTTCGACATGACTATTCTTTATCACCTAGGTAAGTCTAATGTTGTTGATGATGCCTTAAGCAGGTTATATATGCGTAGTACCACCCATTTTGAAGATGGTAAGAAAGAGTTAGCACAAAGATGTGCATAGGCTCGCACGATTAGGAGTTCGATTAATGGATTCTACAGAAAAAGGAATAGTGGTGATTAATGGGGCTGAATCATCATTAGTGTCAGAAGTAAAAGGCAAGTAAGACCAAGATCCCATTTTGCTTGAATTAAAGGCTAATGTTCATAAGTAGAATGTTATGGCTTCTGAACAAGGGGGAGATGGCGTACTAAGATATCAAGGTAGGTTGTATGTACTAATGGTGGATGGACTCCAAGAAAGAATCATGGATGAAGCTCATAGCTCAAGATATTCCATTCATCCGGGTTCCACCAAGATATGCCGTGACTTGAGAGAAGTCTATTGGTGGAATAGTATGAAGAAGAGATATCCACATCTCTTCGAACCCAGAGAAATTCCAGATCAAGGTACTAATCCTTTCGTAGTATTTATTTACAAGATGCCATGTTGTTTTGCATTTGCTTGTGGATGTTTGAACTGAATGTTGCATGTTACACCCTTAGCCTAGTAAGAGTAATCTCATTCGAGGATGAATGTTCCCAAGGGGGAGATATTGTAACATTCTGCAAATTAAAATAGCTAGGAAGAAGCTAAGAACTGGAAATAGTCATTTTTGGAAAGAATGACAAATCTGGAAAATTGTTTAAGTTAGGAAAAGTGAGTTTTTGGTCAACTTCAAAAAACCATAACTCCTAGATCAGGATGAGTTAGGTGTAGATCCAGATATGGTTTGAAATATCTTGGAATGATCTTTCTAACGCTGCTTAGTTTACGTGATTCTGAGTTTGTATGAGTGAGTTACGCTCACTAGAGGTTGGGCTGTTTGAATAAGGAAATGTCCAATCCGGATTTTTGAAGGGTATTTCAGTCCTTTCCTTATCCAATTAATTAGATTCATTTTAGTGAATTAATTAAGGGTCTAAACTGAACTTTTTCAGTTTACGCTTTTGGAAAAAGAGTTAGGGCATTGAGAGAAGTAAAAAGAAGATGAGAAAAGAGGAGAAAGGAGAAGAATGTTCAAGATTCATCAAGATTGTCGAGTTTGGCTTGTGGATTTCGTCGGGGGTGATCCCTACAAGGGATGTGAGATCACATAGCATTGGGTTAATTCTACCACATGCCAATCATGATTTATTTCATCGAATTAAGGTTCTTGAAAGCTTAGAAATTGAATTCTTGAATGGGTTTGTTGAAGTTTCATTAGATTCTTGTTTCGTTGAATTCGTTGAGGAGTTGTTTGATCCTAATCTGTGATTTTAGATTCAATTTTGAGTAGAATCTGATGTACGTTGAACATTTTATCGATTCTAAATGTTGGCTAAAATAACCCACGAAGTTTAAAAGGTTTAGAGCCGAAAAATGAAGAACAGATTTCGTCCGACGAAATCCGACATTAGGGGAGCGCCGCGGAGCTGGTTCTCAGTTTTGGGAATTTTCGTTTCCCGTCGCAGAGCCGTCATGAAGTCTTCTGCCTCCAAAGTCATTTTCAAAACTAAATTTTAAAAGCTTCTCCGCATCGCGGACCCACCCTGAGATATCAATTTTCGGTCTTTTCTCATGTTTAGCTATCTAACATCATTCATAAACAACATGAGATCCTTCCAAACACAAATCATAATCCTTGAATCCATAATTCCATTCAAGAATCAGTTAAGAGTCAAGTCAAGAGCAGTTAAGATCAAAGTCAAGAGTCAATTTAGGATAAGTTCTTAAAAGCTTTTCAAAAGTCTTTTTCCCCAATGTTTAACTTTGTTTTAAGACTTAAAGTTCAAGTTGAGTAAAGAGTAAACATTAAAGCTTGAAGTTCATTTCTTCAAAAGTATATGGGGACTATGTATTCCCAAAGGGTTTTTAAATGTTTTCACATTTTAACAAGAAAGGAAAACCTTGATTTCCAACGAGCATTTGAGCTAGTTTTTAGAAGAGAGTAAATGCTTTCATAATTAAGCAAGAAGGGAAACTTCGATTTCCAAGATAGCCTTTGAGCTAAGTTTTGAACAATTATCTCAAATCATAGAAAGAAGTATGTTTTAAACATAAAGAGCTAGTATATATTGGTAGTAGTATTGAGCACCGATATGGGGAAGAGTTCTTACAACTATCAGCCCCCATATACCATATAGCCATCATGGGTTGAAAAGGGTCATACTTTTTAGATGAATCCTCTTCGCATAGACTAGTGGATCCACTTAGTAATTCAAGTCCTATACCTTGGGCAGGGTATAGGATTCACTGGCAGCGTAAGGGAGATCGTTGTATCATCACAATAGCTCTTATGTGCTGGTTGTCGGTTAGAGAAACTCCCACAACATTATTTTGTATCTTTATATACATTACATATATTTGTATTTTTCATATACAAGTAGAGTTCATATTGTATCTTTGCATACATACAGAGTTGTTATTGTATTTCTAAATACACAGAGTTGACATCGTGTTTTTCAACAACTTTTCCTTATATTGCACTTGCTTTTAAATTGCTTTTTATTGAAATGAATTCAGTTATGTTGAGTTGAGTTGAGCCAGGTAAGTTCTTCAGTTCCTTTCAGATTCTTTTCAGGCCTATGTTGTGTTTGGCATTCCAATTCGCACACTCGTACATTCAATGTACTGATGCCAGTTTGCTTGCATCATATTATGATGGAGACGTAGGTAAATAAGATTGGCATCCAGCGCATTGTTAATCCAGTGAGCAGTTCAGAGTCTGTTGGTGAGCCTCTTTGCATTCCGGAGGATCCCTTTTGTTTACTTTCAGTATTAGATAGTTCATTAGGATGTCGTGGGCCTCTCCTGACATCCATCTCAGTTGTTTTAGAGGCTTCATCGATAGTCAGTCAGATGTTAGTTCATTCGTCATCATTTTGTTATTGACTTACGTTTAGATTTGAGTTGCCATTTTGGCTAAGTTAAATGTTTTTTTTCAAAACATTATGAGTTAAGTTTGAGACAGTAAAGTTTTTTAGCATTTCAATTCCTTTCTTAATGCTTAGAGTCTTCCGCTGAGTAAGTAAGTCAAGCCAAGCGTTCGCTTGGGGCCAACAATGGTTCTCGAGTGCCAGCCACATCCAGGGTGTAGGCTCGGGGCGTGACATTCACCGTCTGTGGTCTTGATAACGGGCCTTGGTAGCGCCCGTAGAGTCGAGGCAGTGAACCTCCCAAACCAGCCCCTTAGACCCCCACGCCTAAGTGAGGACCACGAGGACCTTCACAGTCCGTGGTCCTTCACACCGCTCGAATGGGCGACCGTTGACCCTTATCTGTAACCCTCCTAGCTAGTCCCTCCAGACCACAACCCAAGTGGAGACCACATACACTTTCACGGTCTGTGGTCCTTCACATGGGTCGTGGTAGGGCTCGTGGACTCAGACCCTCAGCTAGTAGTCACCAAGTCCAGACCCCGACCGACTTCACAGTCCGTGGTCCCTTTCACGATCTGTTAAGGTGGTCGTGATCAGCCCGTCTGCAGTTTAAGTCGAAGTTATTTCTGTCTTTTCCTTATTTGTTGGACACCTAAACTACGTCGTTTTAACCCTAAATTGTGACGTTTTAGTCAGATTAAGCCTAGAAACATAAGTAGAACTTACCTAAGTCATATCATTAATCAGAACTTAGAAAAAATTAGGGTGTAAAAGGAGAAGAGAAGTGAAGAACCCTAGTTCAAGAACGCAGCAAAGTTTCATCAGTTCCAGCCCCAAAATCTAAAGATTTCTCCGAGGAATTAGTCACTAGGTATGTGGGATTTCACAAGCGGGTTCCTTTCGCCCATTAGGTTCCCAGATTTCAGTCAGATTCTTGATTCCCTTATCAAAACTAGACCTAGGGTTTCTAGAACTTCAACAGGTTATCATGAAATAGTTATTTACATGTTCTAAATTAGATTATCATGTTATTACTTTGTTTCTTGCATAATTTCAGAACCCTAGCTATGTATTTCTTTAGTACTTGAATTACATATGCTAGGCTAGATATTTCAGTTAATTCAGATATACGAGCCTTAGTTTTGAATGTGTCTTTATCAGTATATTATTATGCATTGTCAGTTTACATGTCAGTTTGAGCTATCCTGTAAAATACAAAAATTCAGTCATAATGTGTTAATCACTTAATCTATTGGGAGTAGCATAATACCGAGTTGGACAAGGGTTCAGCGTACACATATAGTCCCAGAACTACGAGCCACGTAGATGTAAGTGTCATTTGTGGGCAATATTAGTTAGTGATCACGCCAATCATGCCTCTATACCTTTGGCCGGGTATATTGGGTCCTCTCGATGGGGCGTATACATAGGACTCCACATTTAGCTCATGTGGTTTTATTATTGGTTATTAGTTGCTCCCACAGTTCAATCAGACTCTCTTGCATTGACCATTTCAATACAGTCAAGTATTTCAATTTTAGCACGTTATGAACTTGGTCCTTGCAATCAGATAGTTCAGTATTTAATATCTATATCATGTACAGATTATATCATTGCTTATTTGCTTTGTTTAGTTATATGTTATTTCAGCTTTACACTATCATGCATGCTTAGAACCTTTCACGTACTGATGCAAACTCTGTGCTACATCTTCTCGTGATGTAGGTTATGGTTCTCAGCATCCAGGTCACGTTTAGATCGGTTCCCGATCAATAGTTTAGCAGCTTTCGTGGTGAGTTATCATTCTAAGAGGACAATAGTCATCTTATCTTTTCATTATTTCAGTCTTTTAGTTTAAGTTTTGTTAGACTTAGCTGGGGCAGGTCCCAACACTTCTAGTCAGTTAGAGGCTATTTTCCGACATAGCTAGATTCAGGTTAGTATTTGAGTTTGATGTTTCTTTTGTGTTAAGCTCTCAGATTTGATATTCAGTTTCAGTATATAGGTATTCCCCCATCATTTTAGATTTACTTATTATTAGCTTTCGCAACAGTGTTATTTCTCAGTTTATCTTTAGTATTTTCGTGATTATGCCAGTATGGTTAGCTTGGGGTCACTTGTCATCCTAGGTCCCGTGTCCGTGTCTCGGGGGTACCTCGGGGCGTGACAAAATTGGTATTAGAGCATTACGTTTAAGAGTACTAGCATGTTTGTAAGGCCGCACTAAGTAGAATTTTTTTCATGGGTGTGTAGCGCACTACATCTAATGAGAGGGAGGCTACGAAGTGATTTATGAAAAATTCATTTTCTTGTTACTCCTAATGCGAATGCCAGTAATGCAAATGCAGCTCCTCCAGTCCTAGATCAGAAAGTTTCTAATGCAGAATTTAGGAACGCCATTTAGATGTTGGCTCAGAGTGTAGCCAACCAGAAAAATCAGCAGGTTCCAGTACAGGCAAATGCCAATGTTAGGTCAGCTGTAGCTAGAGTGCGAGACTTTGTTTGGATGAATCCACTAGAGTTCTTAGGATCGCAAGTTGGAGAAGATCCCCAAAACTTCATTGCTGAGGTCAAGAAGATCTTTGAAATGATGCAAGTAACTGGGAATGATCGGGTTAAGTTATCATCGTATCAACTGAAAGATGTAGCTCATAACTGGTATACTCACTAGAAGGAGAACAGGGGTACAGATGCAACTCCTATTACTTGGTATTGTTTCAGTGAAACCTTTCTGGATAGGTTTTTCCCCATAGAGTTAAGAGAAGCAAATCTTAGGAATTTATGAACTTAAGGCAGGTTAACATGATGGTCCAAGAGTATGGGCTCAAGTTTAACCAACTCTCCAGGTATGCTCCTCACATGGTTGCTGATTCAAGGGCTCAAATGAATAAAGTTTTTGTATGGAGTGTTAGACTTAGTGAAGACAGAGTGCAGGAATTCTATGTTGTTGGGAGACATGAACATCTCTAGTATCATGACTCATGCTCAGCAGGTAGAGGGTGATAAGCTTAGGGAACATGCTAAGGAGAGTAAGAAAGCAAGAACATGTAACTATGAGTATTCCCAACAGAAATTGGGTGGTCGAAATCACTCGCAGTTTAAACAGTAGTTTTCGACTCCAGCACCTTTATCAGGCAGTGTTCCATCTTCCAAGTTTCGGAATAATCAGAAATATGGAGCATCAGGATCTAAGTCTCAAGGTAGTATTTCAGGCACCAAAACCTACCTAACTTGCCATAAGTGTGGTAAGAGCCATCCGGGCGAGTGTCTTGCAGGAAAAGAAGGATCCTTTGGGTGTGGTCAGTCTGGTCACAGGTTGAGGGATTGTCCTTCTAGACAGGGTTAATGAGGTAAAATTGGAAAAGCTCAGTCTACAACTTCAGCAACACCAACAAGTAGCCCGACTCAGTAGGGTAACTCATCTTGTACAGGTGGCGTATAACGCCAGAACATGTTGTATGCTCTTTAGGCTCACCAAGATCAGGAAGATTCTCCTGATGTAGTCCCTAGTACGTTGTAAGTCTTTGATCTTGACGTTTACGCATTGTTAGATCCAGGGGCTACTTTGTCTTTTATAACTCCTTTTATAGCGGTCAAATTCAATATTAGTCCATAAAATCTCCCATAACCTTTCTCAGTCTCTACTCCAGTCGGTGACCAAGTTATAGCTAGACGGGTATATAGAAATTGCCTTATCACAGTCTCCCAGAAAGTTACCTCAGTAGATCTTGTAGAGTTTGAAATGGTAGACTTCGATATCATTCTAGGCATGGATTGGTTACATTCCTGTTATGCCTTAGTCGATTGTAGGACTAGGATTGTTCATTTTCTGTTTCCAGATGAACCAATCTTAGAATGGAAGGGTAGTAGCTTAGCACCAATGTGTCGATTCATTTCTTACCTTAAGGACAGAAAGATAATCTCTAAGGTTTGTCTCTATCATCTAGTTTAGATTAAGGACTCAAGCTCCGAAACCCCAACCCTTGAGTCAATTCCTCTGGTTAATGAGTTTCCAGAAGTGTGTCCAGAAGATCTTCCCTGAGTTTCTCCCGATAGGGAAATCGACTTTGGAATTGATCTCCTTCCAGATACCCAACCTATCTCTATTCCTCCTTACAGAATAGCTCCAGCTTAGAAAAAGGAATTGAAATAGTAGTTGAAAGATCTCCTGGATAAGGGCTTCATCAGACCTAGTATTTCGCCATGGGGTGTACCAGTGTTGTTCGTAAAGAAGAAAGATAGTTCTCTCAGAATGTGCATTGACTATAGGCAGTTGAACAAGGTTACAATCAAGCATAAGTATCCCATTCCCAGGATTGATGACTTGTTTGACTAACTTCAGGGTGCTAGTCATTTCTCAAAGATAGAGCTTAGATCGGGTTATTATCAGCTTAAAGTCAGAGATAGTGACATTCTAAAGACAGCCTTTAGAACTCGATATAGTCATTATGAATTTGTAGTCATGTCATTTGGACTAACCAATACTCTTGCAGCTTTCATGGATTTGATGAGCATAGTGTTCAAGCAGTACTTGGACTTGTTTCTTATCGTCTTTATTAATGATATCCTCATTTACTCTAGGAATGAGGAAGAACATGCGAGTCATTTGAGAGTTGTTCTGCAAACTCTCAAAGATCGCCAGTTATTTGCAAAATTTAACAAGTGCGAGTTTTGGTTACAATCAGTTGCCTTCCTTGGGCAAATTGTGTCTAGTGATGGAATTTAAGTAGATTCCCAGAAGATAGAAGCAGTAAAACAATGGCCCAGACCTACCTTTGCTACAGATATCAGAAGTTTCTTGGGTCTAGCGGGCTATTACAGACGATTCGTCAAAGGATTTTCATCCATAGCCTCACCATTAACTAAGTTGACTCAAAAGATGGTCAAGTTTCGATGGTCAGATGATTGTGAGAAAAGCTTCGCAGAATTTAAAACTAGGTTGACTACAACTCCTGTCTTGACTCTACCAAAGGGTTCAGATGGTTATGTGATCTATTGTGATGCATCCAGAGTCGGCCTAGGTTGTGTGTTGATGCAGCGAGGTAAGGTTATAGCTTATGCTTCTAGACAACTTAAGGTACATGAGAAGAATTATCCGACTCATGACCTCGAGTTTGCAGCAGTGGTGTTTGCACTCAAGATTTGGAGACACTACTTTTATGGTGTTCATGTAGATGTGTTCACAGACCATAAGAGCCTTCAGTATGTGTTCACCCAGAGAGAGTTGAATCTTCGCCAGAGAAGATGGCTTGAGTTCTTCAAGGACTATGACATAAGTGTGCATTACCATCCTGGTAAGGCAAATGTAGTATCAGATGTCCTTAGAAGACTATCTATGGGTAGTGTAGCACATACTGAGGAAGAAAGAAAGGATCCATCAAAGGATGTTCACAGAGTTACTCGCCTAAGCGTTCGTCTTATGAGCATATCAGATGGTAGTGTAAAGGTTCAGAATAGGGCAGAATCTTCTTTGGTAGTTGAAGTTAAGGAAAAGCAAGAAAGTGATTCGATATTACTTGAACTCAAGGGTGCAGTCCACCAACAGAGAGTTGTGGTTTTCTCCCAAGGGGGAGATGGTGTGCTTCGCTACCAGGGTTGATTATGTGTTTCTAATGTGGGTGAGTTGAGAAAACATATTCTTGCAGAGGCCCATAACTCCATATATTCTATTCATCCAGGTTCCACTAAGATGTACCGCGATCTGCGAGAAGTCTATTAGTAGAATGGTATGAAAGGAGATATAGCAGACTTTGTGGCTAAGTGCCCCAATTGCCAGTAAGTCAAGGTAGATCATCAGAAACCAGGTGGTATGACTCAAGAGATTGACATTCCTACTTGGAAGTGGGAAGTGATCAACATGGACTTCATCACAGGTTTACCTCGTACTCACAGACATCATGACTCCATGTGGGTGATTGTTGATAAAGTTATTAAGTCTTCTCACTTTTTGGCAGTTAAGGCTATAGATTCGGCGAAGGATTACACTAAGCTTTACATTAATGAGATTGTGAAGTTGCATGGGGTTCCTTTGTCTAACATCTCAGATAGAGGTCCTCAGTTTACCTCTCATTTCTGGAAGTCATTTCAAAAGGGTCCTGATACTCAAGTTAACCATAGCACAACATTTCATCCACAGACGGATGGTCAGGCATAGAGACCATTCATATATTAGAGGACATGTTGAGAGCTTGTATGATCGACTTCAAGGGTAGTTGGGATTATCACCTTCCGCTTATTGAGTTCGCCTACAACAATAGTTACCATTCCAGCATTCAGATGGCCCCTTATGAGGCATTGTATGGGCGTAGATGCAGATCTCTTATTAGTTGGTTTGAAGTAGGTGAAGCAGCCTTGATAGGGCCAAATTCATTCTTTTATGCCATGGAGAAAGTGCAACTCATTAGAGATAGACTTAAGACAGCCCAGAGTCGCCAGAAGTCTTATGCAGATGTA
The DNA here is from genome assembly GCA_029582405.1 of Solanum gandarillasii. NCBI lineage: Eukaryota > Viridiplantae > Streptophyta > Magnoliopsida > Solanales > Solanaceae > Solanum > Solanum gandarillasii. Next base: position 34,151 of record JAJONY010014686.1, read on the forward strand.
AGGATAACAGAACTACAGTTCCAAGTTGATGATTGGTTTTCCTGAAGGTGTCACCTATGAAAGGGGTGATGAAGTGATGATGTTTGGCAACAAAGGGAAGCCTAGACCCTTATATGTAGGCCCTTACCGGATCTCCGAGAGGATTGGTATAATGGCTTATGAGTTAGAGTTGCCAGCAGATTTGGCGGCACTGCATCCAGTCTTCCACATCTCACTTTTGAAGAAGCGTGTGTGTGATCCAGCATTCGTGGTGCCATTAGGGAGTGTGGCCGTGAAAGATAGTCTTCTTATGAGGATGTACCAGTTAAGATTCTTGATCGTCAAGTTAGAAGATTGAGAAACAAGAAAGTCACTTAAGTCATGGTTTGGTGGAGGAGTCAGTTCGTAGAGGGAGCTACTTAGGAAGCAGAAGCAGTAATGAAATTCAAGTATCCTCACCTCTTTCCTTCTGAATCCATTCTAGCTTGAGGTAATAGTTCCTCTTCAGTTTTTCAGTCATTCATGCGTGATATCAGTCTTAGTATCATATTCCTTCAGTCTGTACTTGTATTTTCAGCGTATTTGCATGTTGTTGGAACTAAGTTCAGTTAGAAATCATCCTTCAGTGTTTAGTGGTAGGGTGGCAGTTCATTCCCTCAATTTCAGCTAGTTTAGTCTTCATTCGAGGACAAATGATCCCAAGGGGGAGATATGTAACACCTCGAAAATCAGACCCATAATTTTTTTTTGCAGAAATATACCTGAAGCAGTGAACCATGACAGGGTTCATGGATAGTGAAAGGGTCCACGGTCCGTAGACCTGCCCGTGGTCTTGACCTGGAAGTCAACAGGCCCAGACATCAGACCACGAGCATCTGCACTGTCTGTGGTCTTGATGATGGGCAGTGGTGGAGCCCGTAGAGTCGAGGCAGTGATCCTCCCTAGCCAGCCCCTTAGACCCCCACACCTAAGTGAGGACCACGAGGACCTTCACGGTCCGTTGTCTTTCACACGGCCTATAGGGGCGTCCGTGGAGCCTTACCAGTAAGCCCCATAGCCAATCCCTCCAGACCACAACCCAAGTGGAGACCACAGAAACTTTCACGGTTCATGGTCCTTCACACAGGCCGTGGTAGGGCTCGTGGACTCAGACCCTCAGCTAGTATTCACCAAGTCCAACCCACGACCGACTTCACAGTCTGTGGTCCCTTTCACGGTCCGTGAAGGTGGCCATGGTCAGGCCGTCTGCATTTTAAGTTAGGGTTATTTTGGTCTTTTCCTTATTCATTGGACACCTAAACTACGTCATTTTAACCCTAAATTGTGATGTTTTAGTCAGATTAAGCCTTGAAACATAAGTAGAACTTACCTAAGTCATATCATTAATCAGAACTTAGAAAAAATTAGGGTGTAAAAGGAGAAGAGAAGTGAAGAACCCTAGTTCAAGAACACAACATGGTTTCATCAGTTCCAGCCCCAAAATCTAAAGATTTCTCCGAGGAATTCGTCACTAGGTATGTGGGATTTCACAAGTGGGTTCCTTTCGCCCATTAGGTTCCCAGATTTCAGTCAGATTCTTCATTCCCTTATCAAAACTAGACCTAGGGTTTCTAGAACTTCAACAGGTTATCATGAAATAGTTATTTACATGTTCTAAATTAGATTATCATGTTATTACTACGTTTCTTGCATGAATTTCAGAACCCTAGCTATGTATTTCTTTAGTCCTTGAATTACCCATGCCAGGCCAGATATTTCAGTTATTTCAGATATACAAGCCTCAGTTTTGAATGTGTCTTTATCAGTATATTATCGTGCATTCTCAGTTTGCATGTCAGTTTGAGCTATCCAGTAAAATGCAAAAATTCAGTCATAATGTGTTAATCACTTAATCTATTGAGAGTAACATAATACCGAGTTGGACTAGAGTTCAGCGTACCCATATAGTCCCAGAACTATGAGCCATGTAGATGTAAGTGTCATCTGTGGGCAATATTAGTTAGTGATCACGCCAGTCATGCCTCTATACCTTTGGCCGGGTATATTAGGTCCTCTCGATGGGCCGTATACATTGGACTCCACATTTAACTCATGTGGTTTTATTATCGGTTATTAGTTACTCCCACAGTTCAATCAGACTCTCTTGCATTGACCATTTCAGTACAACCAGTATTTCAGTTTTAGCACGTTATGAACTTTGTCCTTGTATTCAGATAGTTCAATATTCAATATCTATATCATGTCTATAATATATCATTGCTTATTTGCTTTGTTTAGTTATATGTTATTTCAGCTTTACTCTATCATGCATGCTCAGTACCTTTCACGTACTGAAGCATACTCTGCGCTACATCTTCTCGTGATGTAGGTTCAGGTTCTCAGCATCTAGATCATGTTTAGATGGGTTCCCGATCAACAGTTCAGCAACTTCAGTGGTGAGTTATCATTCTTCGAGGACAATAGTTATGTTATCTTTTCATTATTTCAATCTTTTAGTTTCAATTTTGGTAGACTTAGCTGGGGCATGTCCCAGCACTTCTAGTCAGTTAGAGGCTATTTTCTGACATAATTAGATTCAACTTAGTATTTGAGTTTGATGTTTCTTTTGTTTTAAGCTCTCAGATTTGATATTCAGTTTCAGTATATCGGTATCTCCCCATCATTTTAGATTTACTTATTATTAGCTTCCGCAACAGTTTTATTTCTCAGTTTATCTTTAGTATGCTCATGATTATGCTAGTAGGGTTAGCTTGGGGTCACTTGTGATCCTAAATCCCGTGTCCGCGTCTCTGGGGTAACTCGAGGCGTGACAGGGAGTTTCTCTAACCAACAACCATCACTTAAGAGTTATAGTGATGATACAATGTTTTACCTCACGCTGCCAAGGACCGTCCTATACCTTGCCAGGGGTATAGAACCTAACTCACTAAGGGGTCATTTGGTAGAGTGTATAAGAATAATGTAAAATAAGGTGTATTAGTAATGCTTGCATTAGTAGTGCTTGCATTAGTAATGTTTGCTTTAGTTATGTCTGCATTATTTCTTATACACTGTTTGGTTTGATATATTAGAAATAACAAATCCTGCATAATGTCTATTAAAAAAATGTATGTTTACAAAAATACCCTTCACACTTTATTTCTTTGTACACTTCCTTTGCAACAAGGTTCTTTGCTAAAACATCAAAAAAGATTTTTTTGCTAAAACATTATTTACTCCTATTCTTTTTTTTTCAAATATAAAATTAAATAGTTGTTACTATACTGAAATAAGATTAAAATAAAAAGAAGAAGAAGATGTCAGCTCCAGTATTAGTAGATATCCAAAATAAATTTCATCAATGGGGTCAATTTTAGAAGCCATCTGGTGAGCATTATTAATGCACAACAGTTTTATCTCTGGCCCAAAGTCTATACTCTCAGCTACACTTACAAACCTTTTTCCAACAAGTGCAACTACGTCACACACACATAACACAGCCACACACTCACTCATTTCTTTAGTTTCAAAAAATACATTTGAATTCACTCCTAAGTCCATATTGCCAGAATCATTTACTCTTTTTTCTTAAATTTAGAAAGGAGGTGGCGAGAAGAGAGAGCTCGTAACTCCCTTCCCCCAAAACAGAAAAATACAAAAGAGGATCAACCAATCAATGATCAGCTGGATCTCAATACCAAACTAGTGTGATAGGCTATATGTATCCTCTATATCCATCATCGATTGTTTGAACCAGTTTCATTTTGACACAAACAATTTGTCATATAACAGAAACTAGTTGTTCTCTAGATCTCATACATACATCTTTTTTCTTCTATTCAGCCTCCTGTTTCTATTTTTCCTCTTACAAATTCACTAATTACACGTGAGTATCACAACAACTATGAACCATCAACTCGTGGAACTTCAACTCGGTTGGACCAAGTTCAAGCATGTCCCCCAGTATAGCAACTCGTTTACCTTTGCAGTCAATGTTTCTTAACAAGTCAATTGCAGCTTGAGTACTAGCTGGACTTGCATTATGAACATCAAGAGGAATATATCTAGATAAGGACTTTCCAGCTAGAGCAAGAGGAACGCCAAGAGCACTAGCGACAACACCATTCAATACACACACATCCCCTGGCATTGCAGCATTCACATTCAAAATCACCCTTACATCTGGTCTACACATCCTAGACGGCTCCAAGATTTCTCCTGTCTTGCTCATCCCCACCTCCAAAACCCCAAACTCAACATCCCTCGACATCCCAATAAGCTATAACACAACCCCAATCTCGTTATACCAGTTCCCTGGACTATAATAAACAGTTCCAACACTCTCCAAAACTAATTCTACCATAGTCTTTGTAGTGATTTTACCTACACTTCCTGTTACACCAATTAAACGAGTGTTAACTAACTTTTTATTTATAAACGAGCAATCCTCGATGGCCAGCTGATGCACGATTCAAGCATAGTAGGTAATGGGACTCAAGAAGGCTCAAAATTCAATCACATATCTTGCTAAGCTGAGCCTCAATTTTGACTCAACTAGCTTCGTCATGTACACATTTTCCTCCTTGGGAACATAATTTCCAATTAAATTGTGAATAAATAGAAGCGAACTTATTCACCTGTTCAATCACACACATTCGTCAACTCATAGAGAAATTAACAAAGAAAAATAGAGACCAGAGAGAGAAATACAAGACAGATTAAAGAACTGTCATAGCAGTTATATAATTGCATTTCAAAATCTCAAAATTAAATGGCTACACGAGAATTTGAAGAACTGTAACAACAACTATATAATTACATCTGCACTTAGCATTGACACAAGAGTTGAGATATTTTGATTAAACTTAGTTACACAAAAAGATTTAACATGCTCATGCGCACATTAATAATCGAAGATGTCAAAAAATGTCACTGTTGTCACACTTCGAAGTGATATAAAGCAAATATTACTAAACTAGTGTAGCCACTAATATCACAAGTTCACCGTACTTCAAAGTTTATCATGGACAGCCATCCACATCATTGTCTGACGATCATGTTCACCCATACGTAAAAATAATTCCATCTTTTTGTCGTCTTTACAGAGAATCATTGCAGCTTTTATACGTTACTCTGTGGTGTACAACTCAAATATAGGGGATTCAAGGATAGAATAAACTTGACCACGAATATCAGATCGATCATGATCCCCCATCTTTTCAATCAAGGAACCAATTCTTTTGTCTTGACTTTCAATAAAGATTTTCATAACTTCCATCATACCCTTAAGAAATGTCTCACTATCATCCTCTACTATTTTTTCCCTTTTCTTGCTTTTCTGTTTCTCGTTAACATTAGAAGATGATCTTTTAGAATACTCACCTTGTTTATGACTTTTTCGGGATCCAGCATGTTCATTTTCAGAACCAGCAACATTTTCTCCTTCATTAAATACGCTAGGTCCAGTGACATTTTTAGCTCCAGTAAATGAACTAGGTTTGGTGAAATCTTCAGCTGTAGCAAATCCACCTTGTCCAGTGGCATTTTCAGCTTCTTCAGTACCAACTTTAGAGCTATGGTAAGCATTTTCTTCTTCTTCTTCTTCTTCTTCTTCATCATCATCAAGATCAACATCAATAGGAAATCCCAAACTCATGTCATTAGAATGTTGTGGAGCTTGACTCTTTTGAATTTCTTCAGTATCATCTAGCGGCCCTTCAGCGAACTCTCATGTTGCTCTATCCTTACCAAAGTTTTCTTCTCAATCCTCAAATAGTGGCCATTTCTTAGTATTCAGTTTCTTGGTTTGTGGATCAATCTAGAAAATTAAGAAATAAAATAGAACAATATGATATTAATTAATTGTAAAAGGATCTAAAGAGAGGCTAGATGCTAATGTATATGTGATGATAACAATTTACTTGATCACTAGTTTAAAGGCACATCAACTATGAATAATTAAAGGAACTAATAAGGAAAGTACCATATGAAATAAAAAATATATATTAATTACCTTTATAAAGTCAATCCAATGTTTTGGATCATCAACTATTATAGTTCCATCACTATATTGAAATCCCAAACCACTTCGAGTCTTCAACAAAGCTATACTTCCATAGCATCTTTTCCAATATCTCATTTT
>JAJONY010014687.1:0-27136 GCA_029582405.1 Solanum gandarillasii
ATAATGTTTGATTGAATATAAATGTTATTAAGAAAAATGTAAATATTTGATAGTTTATGTACACTTTAAATATTTCAAAGATACCTAGAAACAACCCCCCCCCCCCCCGGTCTCCCCACTGGCTAACACAGGTATCGAATGACTTTAACCGCTCAATCAAATGAAAAGAAATATCCTATCTTTTTTTTTTTTGTTAGGATTTGAATGTGATAAACTCATAATTCAAGACTTTTGAAACTTAACATCTAAAACAAGTCTTAAATATGACTAAAAATTATATCATTACAATTAAAATAAGAAGTTTACAGTTAAATCATTTCTAAATAGAAACAGTTTTATCAAAGGCAAAAGTGCAAAAAAGCTCTAAGGTCTATTGGGGCTTTAAGCGCAAATTAATGAAAAAATAGCGCAAAGGAAGAAAAAAATAAATATATATGTTTAGTTCAAGACTAATAATTATAAACATGAATGACAATTATATGACCAAATAAATTGAATTTTTTTTTAATGATAAAGTGAAATATCAATTGTTAGTGTCACCTCTGAAGAGGAGACTCATTGGCAAGGAAAAATATGCCTTAGAACCTTAATGACAACACCAAAGCGCACATAAAGCTAGGCGAGACGCTCAATACGTTTTGAGCCTTGCTTCAGGGCTTAAGCGCGCCTTTGATAACATTGAATAGAAAAGTATAACATTGTTTTCAAAATTATTATAAAGAAAAAGAATACTATATAAACTGAGATAGAAGGAATATATATTACTACTAGCAATGAGTTGTCAAGAAACACATTGGTCCTACTGGTCACCCTTTATTAATGTACTCCAAATCAACAACTCCAATGTGGTTTATTTTTGTAAGTGGAGTCTTGAGATGGTGGAATGTAGGTAGACCTTATCCCTATCTAAACTCTTGACTTGCACTTTGAATCAAGTCCAAACAGATTGAATCGGAGGGAGTGTCTAATTTCTTCTTTTAGTTTGGTCAATTAGTGTTCAAATATCCAATAACTTATACATGTATATATATAGAGTAACTTCTTTTTCAAACTTGGAATTTCCTCTTGTTGTATAATGTATAATTCCTTGTAATAGTAATATATACATAGACATATACTAAGACAAAGCGAATTATTTTCTACTGGCTTTTCTTCTATCTTCATTGAGACAATTATAAGCATCCTTTTTGTCACTTGTGATTTTGGACCATTAATAGAGCAGGACCATAGAGGAGACTAGAAACTTTCTATAGAGCCCGCATACCCCACACCCACCCCCTACCCCCACGCACCCCACCCCACATCCTAACATTTAAGGCATAGGGTTGGGAATTGTTTTTTTTTAATGATCATTGTGTTCGAGCCAATTTTCGTGCCTCGACTAAATCCACGAAATACATGTTACCTCCCATCAACAACATGTACCAGGTGTGTTTTGGTCTTTGGGACCCGTGGATTGTGTTAAGAAATAAACTCACACATTATCAAGTTTTCTTAAAAATCTTTTCTTTATGATGGTGGTTTTCGAGTCCGTCCAACCTTGGTTATATCAATAGGTAGTTGCTACTTCCCATCAACATAAGTACATCAGGTAAAAAGGAAGAAATCACATGTGTCATTTTGCCTTCATTGAAACTTAACCCTAAAAATCTCATGATTCTCTTCCAACTTCACTTAACGTCTTTTTCTCTACCAAAAAATAAACCCTAATTTTCACCCAATTCATTGATAGTTACATAAGTCCAAAAAATAACAGATATACCCATACTATACACACAGCATGAGAACACTACTTGGGTCCCCTCTTGCAAAAACCGTACACTGTCTTGTTGGACCACTGTGCTTTTAGCTTAGACATGTCAATTCCTCATTTGGAAACCATTGTTAGCAGTGTAAGTTGTATCAGTATTTTGTGTCCTGTCTTGTATATGAAAAAACATATGGATGACTAGTTTTGGATAGTACTATGGAAAAGATTACAAATTGTATAGAATGAGAAAAATGAACAAGCCAAACTAAACCGCGTCTCAACATTTAATACCATGTACTTTCTCTCCGTTTCAATTTATGTGACAGTTTTTCATTATAGGCATTGAGTTCTAACATTAAAGAAGGCCCTTGTCACAGCTTTAAGCCCATGGTACGTATTGTTCACTTCTGCTCATCAATATATCTCATCTCTTAGACTAAGTCATCATTAAGCCCAAAAATGTGTGTACCTTGTAGACTTATGCTATGGATTATAAAGCTCATAACTTTCCTCTCTTTCCGATGTGGAATTCATCTAAGATATCGTACATTGTTACAACCTGTAGGTCCTTCTCATTGACCCATCCTCCGCCATGGGCCTCGCAACTTCTAACAAAGGAGTAATTAAATGTGATTTCTAGTTAATTATTTAAAAGTATTTGCTAGTTTAAATAACAAGACAAACAAAACCTAGCCCACTTAAACATGACTTCACCAGGCCCAACAAATTTGCTTAATGGGCCTGTATCTTTCACTCCAAATTTAAAAATGGCCCAACTCCCAACCAAGCTCCTTAAGCTGAGCCTTTCCCGACTGTCCCGGGAATCCATGGACTGAAGCCTCAAAGGACCGGGTCAGGTCTAATCCCACCCGACCCACTTTAGACGTCTAGTTCAACACATGTCTAGTTCAATGCACCCTCGAGTTGCTTCATTAAAGTTGTTAGGAATTGTCCCACTGTGGTTAGGCCATTTCAATAATCTGCAAGAATAATTGTAAAGAGAAAGTACTCTAATAGAATACTATTGTCCCTTGGACAAACCAAACCCACAAGCAGGGTTTGGGGAGGGAAGGATGTACGCGGAGCTTACCCTCTATCTTTGTGGGAAGGACAAAAACATTGGTGGAAAAATGAAACAAATTATCCTCTGTTTAGTGTGAACTTCATGCTTTTGGTTTTCTTATGCATCAAACTTTATACATTCTGGCAAATCAAGCCATGAAAACAAATTTCTTTTGATACTCATACAAATACAGAAGACAAGGAGAAATACAGGGAAGGACCAAAATAGGTATAGATAAAATTTGCAAACCTATTTTATAATCTTTACAAGAGAGGGTGGTTCAAATATAAATGCACAACAATTGTAGAAAAATGGTACCTTTCTTTTGTTACGTACCAGTTCTGGAATTGGTGGACAATGGGTCTGCCCTTCTACTCTTCTCTACTTAATAGACTTGGTTCCCTGGCAAGAGTTGAACTCATGTGTACCTATCACACATCGCGTGTTGTAGTACCTTTGCCGTTGAACCAAAGCCTAAGGTGATGGTTTTCCTTCTCCTAGAGCTTATGTTGGATGCCTAATAACTATCTAACTGACTGCAGCTCAGAGATCGAACTTCCCCATAGGAGGAACGTCACCTCTCATTACTCTCCAAGGGCCACCATAAAACATTGGTTTCATTAGAGGCACTTCTTGCCCAGGGTGTTCTTCCCAGTATTTCTCCTGTCATTATGGTAAAAAAGAAAAACTCTTATACTAAAAGACAAGAATTTGGAATTGGCAGTAAACTTAAGGCTGGAAAAAAGAATATAATTCTTAATACACAAGGGGAAGTCTTTATGTTGAGCAAATATATAATGTATAAATAGCAAAAAGTCAAGAATAAGATCAGAGAGAGGAGCAAACAACAGAAGCAATGTGAGTAGCTAAAATAGATGTATTTATATAAACCTCTTATTTTGACTGCTTTGATCTTTTCAGACAGAAAGAACAAACAATGTACTTCTTCCAATTCATTGGATACATACGTCAAGAATTTAAGTAGCTAACTTGATTTTTACATTGTATTTATAGCTGTAGAAGAACCCATTGAATTAATTAATAATCTAGTTTATGATTAGAAACTGTTAATAATACATTTGGGAATTATTAAGTAATCAAATAGGAATTTTATTGTTGATACTCCTAAGCTAGCAAATACTTAAATGAAGCTGTTTTTTCAAGAAAGGACTGCTTCCAGTCGGATGAGGCTTAATCTGAGAAAGGGGCACATAGATAATAGTCTTAGTTACTTTAAGGTTGCAAAAAAGAAGGCAAAAGGTATTGTGTGTAATCAGCCAAGGAGGGGTCAAGCAAGGAGGACAAAGGATCAAAAGGACCTTCAAACAGATGTTTTACCTGCAGTGGAATCTCTTTAGTATCAAGTAAATGAAACAAATGTTGCTTCAAAATCTGGTCCATGAAAAAAAACCTCCGAGTAGGATGAGTTCCAGAGGTAGGAGACGGTCCAATGATGGAGAGAGAACAATGTGCTCACTCCTACTGCAGCATACTTTGGATAACAAACATGGGTTCACAGACAGCTTTTTGAAAGGCTGGGGGTGACAAAAAGGCGGCAAAGGGCTCGGAGAGCTAAGTCTTATGTGTCTCCTCGTTTCTTAGCTGCTGAGTAATTTAATGGAGAGTATATTTTTTTGAGAATGGTAACTTTTTCTAAGAGTAATATTCATCATCTTTGAAGCAGTCTCTGGATTATATATCAATTGGGGGAAGAGTAATTTGTGATGAACATACTCTCCATTTATGATGAATATAATTGGGCATCATAATCTTGCCTATACCCGTCCAACCAAGAAACCATCGGTGCTTTCAACTTTTAAAACTAACCTCACAAAGCAGCTATCCCCACAAATATGTCAAAAGAAATGGCAAGCAGTTGGTGCTTAAAAAAGGATGTAAAGCCACTATACCTTGTAGAGTTGTTCAGTGATGGCTGCTCCAATAACCCCTGTATAAAATGCACATACGTAGATCGTAACAAGAGGAGTAAACGATTTTGGTCTCCTAAATGGTTCTACCATATCCCAGAGGAGCGTCTTTTCCCATTTTGTGTATACATAATCTGCATATTTCCTCCATAAATATGTTGCCATGTCCACGAGATCCTTCAATTATCAGCTGAACTGCACAAAGGAAATATTTGGTTAATTGGAAGATGTGGCTATCAATATGCAGAAAACAGAAACAAGATTTATTAAGGGATAGGCCTAGAGTAATCCCACAAGTGGGGTATGGGAAGAAAACGCAGGACAACCATAATTTAACATGAAAAAAAAGCTTCAAGTTTCAAAAGACATCAGATGCTAGGAGAGGTATGTCATGTATCCTAATAAAGCAACAGTGATATGAGATCATTTTTAACATAGCAAATACACTATTTAGGTAAGAAACAATCTCGGGCCAAAACTTTGAACAAAATAAGCGAGCCCTAATTAACATTAAATACAGAAACTGAATCACTAATTAGTTATCAAATGCAAAACATCGAGACGAACTTCAGCCAAACTCATATTCACAACAGTCAAAACAATGACAAATTCACCTAAGACTTCCCCTTATGAAACTAAAATCAAGTATAGACTAATTGAGAATAAAGAGACAAGGAAGCAAGGGAACTACACATAAAGGAACCGAAAATAACTTTTGGATCAGCAAATTCCATCTATTAGCATACACAAGAACTAAGGGAAAACAGAAAATGAATTTTTCAAATGGAAACTCAACTAAGAGAAATAAACCAAAACAGACTAACTAGAATATCCTTCTTTCTGTAACTATTTGAGCATAACATATTATAATTTGAAGCAAAATAGGGGGGTTAGGAGTCTAACGCAACAAATGACTACAAACAGGGAGGCAACACTTTGACAATAGACTCTATTTTGATTAAAACCAAACTTGATCTCATGTTCATCATCAGGTTCTCAACATTCTACGTATGTCAAACCATCAGAAAACCTAAATCACTATCCCCAAAGACATAAAAAAAAAAAAAACTTAAAACATCCAGATCAGAGTTAAAAACCTACCCCCTGAACTCGAATAGTCCCCAGATACTTCAGATCAAATAATAAGCTGGCCAAACATGTCTATTGGACAAATTCTAATTTAAAGCACTTAAAAGAGAGCTAAACTACCACTTTGGAGAATAAGTTGACATATACAGAATCATGGAAGGTAAAGCAGGACATAACACTTCATTTCGATATTAAACATAGCTCGAGAACATGTCAATCAATTTTGAGACTCCTGCACTTATCTAAAGGCGATACCAACAGCAAATAACGGAGGATCTGATGCTTGAAGATAGAGTAAGGTAGGTATACACAGATAATAGTTTGACAACATTCCAGTGAACAGATTCGAGATGAGGAGTACTGAAAACACGAAATATACCTTGATTCATACAATTTAGCTTAAGACAAAGAATGAATAACAGGACGTCGAACATTAATTATTAATGCAGATTCATAACAAACAGAAAATAAACTAAGACGGTAGAACAGTTCAGACTAATCATAATACAGCTCTGGAGGCCAAGAGAGTGAGAATAGTAGCAAATTAAGATTGTGAAATCAGTCCAGAATGCACTTTCAATATTCACACATACATATTCAACAAGCGAAAGATCAAAATCTCGATCACACGAGGAACCCTTACCCTTACTAAAACTATCGGTCAATAAGCAAACAAACAGAGCCAAAATAAGAAGTGAGTTATATACCTTTTCCGATGAGCTTGAGAGCAGCGATTTCCACCACCTCCGACGGAGCTACAATGAATTCCGGCAAAAAGCTCTGAAGAAAGCTTCAGAAAAGGCCCATTGGTGAGGATGTGAGAGGTTCAGTACATAAATCAGATGAAACCGGGTCGAATTTGGGATCAATTCGAATGAATTTGGGCTTCATCCAACTTCCACTTAAATGGCCCAATACTCTAACAATAATAGAATACGATACCGTCAAATCTCGTTATAGTGACATTGTTTGACTGAAAATTTCATAATATGTTATAATGAGGTATTGTCACATATATATTTGTCATTGGACGTTTAGATTTTATTTAGGTGTTGTTATAATGTCACATATGTATTTGTCTCAAATCTCGTTATAGTGACATTGTTTGACTGAAAATTTCATAGATATGTTATAATGAGGTATTGTCACATATATATTTGTCATTGGACGTTTAGATTTTATTTAGGTGTTGTTATAATGTCACATATGTATTTGTCATTGGACGTTTAAATTTTATTTAGGTGTTGTTATGATATATGATTGTTATAGAGAGTAATTTTATAAAGAGTGTACTGCTTAATGAATATGTTGTTTTTATAAAAAAGCATAATATATATATATAAAATATGTCTTTTGACTTGGCCTCATCAGTTATATATGCACTTCAACTTTGAGTGTATATAAATAGACACTTAAAATTTTATAGTAAAAATTTACGAGATAAGAAAAAATATATATGTTTATTTAAGCAATATAGACGAGAAATTAAAGACTAGAAGCAAAAATTACCTTAGCGATATGTATATAGTCAAATCTTCTTCGGATAATTCGTCCAATTCAAGAATATATAGCTACAAATTATAATGTTCTAGAATTTTTCGTAACGTTACAAAGTTTATTTAGATTTTTGAGTGATTTCATATAATTTTTCTCTCCAACAATTGATCCAAGGTTGAAGCATATGATTGATGTTGAATCTAAAAGATAAGCATAATGAATTCATGTACTAATAAAATCATCAAATATCAAATCGATGAAATTTAAATTCTGAATCCATCTATAAAAATAATAAAGAAATATTAGACGTATGTGTTTGTAACATTTCGTTAACGTTTAAACTTCTTTGCGTTTTTTTTCTATGGCGTGGGTCGTAGGGGACCGTAAGATGAGGGTGAGTTGACAGTAAAAAAAAAAGAAAATTAGATATTATATATTTCTTCGATTTCAGTTTATGTGATAATACTTTACTTTAATCATTTAAAAATAATAATTTGCTAAACTTAGAAATCACTTAATGTAATTTATCTTTTGTTTTTAACGAGAAATTTTTATAGTAATACAATAATGACAACAATAATAAATTTAGTATAATCCTATATACGAGGTTTATGAAGGATAAAATATACGCAATCTTACTTTTATAAGGTAGAGAGGTTGTATCTGATTGACCATCTGCAACCTTCCTCCTTTACTCGAACTTGAGACCGACAATTTGAACGAGCTCACACAAATGAAGTTACCTAGGGGTAAAATTTGCATATGCTCTATCCTACTCAAACCTTAACATCATGCTAGGTATGTTGTTGTCGTTGGTCAATTAAAATGGAGTGAGAATAATACTTTTGTTTTTCTGTTTGCTTTCTCTCGCTCCCTCCGTTTTAATTTGTTTATTTGATTTTGACTTTACATGAAGTTCAAGAAAGTAAAAGAAGATTTTTGAATCTTGTGACTTCATACTAGAGATACGTAGAATTTACCAAAATGTCTTTTTATCTTGTGATCTTTTAATCATATGATGTAGAAAGTTGAAATTAAGTAATTGTCAAAAAAGAAGAGAGACATTCAATTCTTTTTTAAATAGACTAAAAAGAAAATAAAACAAATAAATTGAACTGGAGAAATATTTTTCATATATAAGTATAGTCAGACATTTGTATAACAATCATCTTTTATAATAATATAACTATAACAATCACGTTTTCTTTGAAATCAACTTTCTTATTATGTTATATTACATATTATCTCTAAGAACATTTTGTTATAATAATTAAAAATTAAAGTAACATTATTATTATAAAAAAAAATTGACTATACATAGTAACTTTCTTACTGTAAAATGACTTCTGCAAACACCAAGAGCTACTGTTTATAAATGAAAAAAAAAATAAAAATTCAGAATTATGATTCATATATAGCCATTCATGCCAGCCTTGTACAGTGTAAAGTATCACTTTATGTTTTTTGTTAAAAGCCTAATTTGTTTTCTTTTGTAAAAAATGGTCCCAAACCCTAATAGTTACTCGTTTTGCATATATATATATATATATATATATATATACCCAACCTAAGCATCCACATATTTTTGTCAAGTTGATCATTGTACTCATTGATTTTTCTTCCTCAAATAAGAAATTGTATTATTTAACAATATGATATCAGAGTAAACATATATATTCTCACTCATTACGAATAAGAATTTTAATATGCTTGGCGGTCGCACATAATTAAGGAAACATCATAAAAATATATTATGTGTGTTGTATTTTTTGTGACACACTTTTTGTTAATTAGTCTCTTTCTGAACGAATGGAATAATTCTATATTTGAAAATTATTTAACTTTAACTTATCATATAATTAACTATTTATAATCACTCAAATGAAGATGGCTTATTTTAAATTACGAATTTCAAAAGTCGTATATATAATAGCACGTACGTTTAGTCCTTCGATTGTTGGTATTTATATTTGGTCTTAGCGATATTTGATTAAGTACATTGAACTTTCAATTAATTAAAGTGATGCACTTTTAATCATTTTGCTTGTGATCGATTGATTCTTCACAATAATCACCAAACTACCAAATAGCCGGTATATCACTTAATTATGATCATGTGTGATATTAAAATTGTATTGTTACTTTATATTTCAGGATAATATAGTTCTATAAATCGTCTAAATATATAATATATTCCCTACCTAAAGGAATAAAAGAATACATATTTTTGTTAACTGAAAATTAAATTTGTGTTAAGTCAAATATCACAAGGAAGATTAAAATCAGAATATCGCAATAAACAACATGACTAAAGCTGCTATTTATTTCCCCTTTTTTTTCTTCTTCAATTTCGTGTCAATTAAATATTATTACATATATATATAATAAGACAGAAAGGATAATTAATTTAAATAAAAATGTATTCTCTATAACAACTTGAAATTTTAAAACAATTTTGGATAAAATATTGTTTCAATAAACTTCAAAATCATCACACAAGGCTATAATAGATGAACAAGTGACCAAAATATTCTTGATTGTCACCTTGCTCAAAAACTATCATTGAGCATACAAAAGATCAATGACCAACACACATATCAAACTTATTATAACTCCTAGCTAGCTAATATTAAAGTACTAATTATTAAAAATTTTGTAGCTTGACTTATAACAACTCTCACTCTCACTAGTATTAATCTAGATCAATTTCACACAACTAATTTGATGCTACTCCATCTAATTAATAATTTAAACTAATAATGGAAACTCAAGAAAATTTTATAATGACATTAACCATGAACAAGGCCACTAGATAATGCCATTAACAAAATTGCCGCTTCCTTCTCATCCTGTGGAAAAACGCGATGGATTGCCAAATTATTGCTCAAATTCACAAAGAAATCCTCGAAACAAAGCTTCTTCTTTTGTTGCACATCGTTGTTATTATTATAAGACGATGATGATGATGATGAACCAACACGAGGAGCAGGTGCAGGTACAGGTGCAGGAGTAGTAATAGTGTTACTTAGAAATTTACACCTTTTCTTGAAGGGTACAACATGATTGGTATTCACTTTTGTTATCTTGTGCTTTTGTTGTTGTACCTTTATCTTCATTGTTGTTGTTGTTTCAGTACTAGTGAAATTTGTCCCATTATTTGTTGTTGTTGTTGTTGCTGCTGCTGCTGCCGCTGCTGCTCGCCTTGCTTTTCTTTGTCGAATTCCACATGCGTTACAAAGAGACTGTACCAAAAAAAGAAGAAGGCATAAGCGAGTCAGAAGCAGATTCAGAATTTTAAATACTGATTAAATTTCAGAAATGTAGCTTATTGAGTTTGAAATTAATTATTTTTATATATGTACTAAGAAGTTCTAGTCAAAAGTACTAAGTGAGACTAGTTTTTGTGTACTCATGACATGAGTGTTTACTTTTTCAACACTATGTGTCGAAAATGACCTATCCAATAGGTAACTGTCTATAGTAATCTTATTTGGTAATCCAAAAATGCATAGTAAATCATATGTTTTAATTTATGCTGTTCAGATTCTTATAAAAATATCAGTATGTATGTACTGAATCCTTCAAAACGTAATGTGTTTTTTGAAAATTTGGTGCGAATGCAATAACATTTTTGGAGAGGTCACAAATTTAAATCCCAAGTCTTTAAATTAAATTGGTATTTTTTTAACCCTCTTGTTAGAACTCCTAGTTCCACAATAATTGATCGGTGTATATAAGTTACAACAACAACAATATACCCTTAATTAGTGTAATCCCACAGGGGATCTGGGGAGGGTGTTGTGTATGTAATTTTATTTATACTGTGGGAAGGTAAAAAGATTATTATTGATAGACCCTCAGCTCAAGTAAAGCATATCAGAAAAAATGTAGGAATACTTCATTTGACTGATATAAGAAATAAACATCAATAACATATTCAATATAATCCCATAAGAGTGGTCTGAGAAGGGTAATACTGTGCATACAACCTTATCCCTATGTTGTAAAGATAGAGCTAGAAATTGTTTCCAATTGACGCTCGACTCAAGTAAAACATATTAAAAAAAAGATTAATAATTACCTTAGGGCCTTTAGGACCACTTCTCCAAAGAGGGGTTTTAGTAGTGTTACAATCAGAACAAACCCTAATTGGGATGATATTGTTGTTGGAAGAGCTGTTGCTGCTGTAATCAGTTTCTATGATCTGTTGCTTTTGATCTTCTAGTTTCAAATTCTTCATTTTTTGCTCTCCTTTTTTCCACAAGGTTAATTTGAGTCCCTTGTTTTTCTTCTCTACATGATCATGTGATCCACTTGATCTTGAAGCAAAATTATCAACCTATAATAATCCACAAACGCTTAATTTGCATATAAAAGAACATGATCCAAGTGATTATATAAAAAAAAAAATATGACCTTCCAAAAGAAAAAAATAGAGAAAGAATCGCAATGATCAGATACTCCTTGTCTCCTTACTTGTACTTTTCCTTTTTACGATGTTATTCAAAAATTTAACTTTACTTAAAGAAGCGAGAAAACCTTTTTTTGTCTAATTAATCAAGCACACTAATTGCAACTTAAAAAAACAAAGCTAACTAGCTAGAAATAGAAAGTGTTTCAAAAGGCGTTAACTACCTTCTTACTGACAGCACAGCTAGGTATTAACACTCGATTAAAAAATCGTGATCTACATGGAAATTAAAGAAAAAGAACCCTATAATACCTCATGTTGGTGTTGTGGCTGGTGAAATTGATGAGAATGATAATCATATCCACTTTGATCTTGAATATTAGTAGTAGTTGAAATATTGAAGAAAGTTTGACAAGATGAATTTGTAGATGATGAAGAAAATTGATAGTTATTATTATAAGGACTAACAAGAGACATAATATTATTATTATTATTATTATTGTTATGATGACTTATATAATCATGATGAACTTCATTATTAAGTTCAAAAGGAAATGAAGAAGAAGAAGAAGAATTTGTGTAATTGGGAATCATGGCAAAAAGAAGAGTAAATTTTGTTGTTGAATTTGATCAAAGAAAAATATTGTAACACAATTTTAAAGAGAAATTTTAAAGGGGGACAAAGTGAAGGGGGTAATAAAAATTCACGTGACTTGATGACAAACAAACAAACAAATAATTTAAAAGAGACAAAAAAGTAAAAGAAAAAAAAGAGTAGTATGCTACCACAAAGATCAAATGGATGTGTGAACCCTATCTTCAAAAGTTTCATGATTATTCATATTTTAATTAATTAATAAAATCATAAAGTCAAAATTAATTGGAAAATATATTCTTTTAATGAATAAACAAGTACAATTTAGGTGTTTGGAAAAAGGATATGTCAACCACACATAGAATTTGTCGTGTGTACTCCTCAATCATCAAGTGATCATCTAACACCAACTTCTAATTCTCTTTTCTCTAGTAAAGTCTATTTCACTTCTTAATTAGGGTTTTTTGCTTCTTTTTGGTGTAACTCTTTGATATTCGAAATTATTTGTTCGATTAATTTGGATTCATATTGATTATAACATAGTCCATTAAAAGGGGAAGAGGTTGTGACACCCATGACGATGGGTTCATGAGTTGAATCATGATAAGAGAAGAACTATCAGACTTCTAGACTTGTAAGTTTGAAGAAGGAATGCACATGATACTTCAGACAAATGGTACATGAAAATAAGAAGGGAAATTAAGGTGAAGATCATTATAAGACATAACACAAGTTCTTAAATGGTACGCACATTTTCGGGCTTGATGAATGGCGTAGCCTAAGGAAAAAATATGTGAGGATGGTTGGATCGAAGCGACAATACATGTCACGGGCTTGAGTTGTGACAAACGGGCCATTCACACAAAAAGCTCTACTCTGTAATGTTTGCCCCTCGAAATCATTGGCCTTTAATCTCATTCATCTCACCACATCCCTCTCTCGATAGACGTTAACTATTGTTGGATGATCATGTAAGATACAAATTCATGTTTATGAGCCAGGATTAATATGATAGAGATTATTTTTTTTTAGGACTTATCTTATATATACACCATCCTTTTTTTTTCTTTCATATTATATCTTGGCTAGGAATTGTCCAGGTGGGCTGGAACCCTTTGTCGCAACTCTCGAGAAGCTGGAAAGTACCCATATGGCTTATGAATTGTGGTACACCATTCACAAGTATTCCAAAGTGTTCGTTACATAAATATCAATGTATCAAATTCCGCCATTTATAAAAAAAAAAAAAGTGGACTATGTAAGTTTAATATTTATTATACTCCATTGTGATTTATTTTTTTTACCATAATTTATTCATTTGTTCATTTCTTTAAATATCTCATACTACAACAACAACATCATGTGCATGTCAAGTGGTCTAAAAAAGATAGATTTGCATGGCAATAATTTCATATTGCCATATTAGTATTGCCAAAATTTGCATTGAATGCTGTGCAGGCTAAGGACAATATTAATTTGATTTTCTATATATATAATTAATCTTAAAAATTATATGTAAGGTTAAAAAGGTAAAAAAAAAGAGGGTTATATACCATTAATAAAAATGAGTTAGATCGTACAAATTTACATATTCAATTTATAATTATAAAAGTTTCTATAAGAGGAATGTTTTCGATAAAAAATTATCACTTTTTAAGTTGGAGGCTCGATAATTACTTTCACTTTATCAAATTTAAATTTTAAAAAATGAAATTTAATTAAACACCGCCTCCAAGCAAAACGGCTATTTTAAGCCACTGAAAATAGTGAAAGCTACGTTTGATTATTATTATTGTTTTTATTGCAAGTAGCTCACATGAGGAAACAATGATATTTTCCTTTCAAAAAATACCTCGAAATCCACTCTCTCTAACTCTTCTCCGCATCCACCCCACCCCCACCCCACCCCTACTACACACAGTGGCGGACCCAGGATTTTCGTTCAGGGGTTCGAAAAATAAAAGTATAAACGTGTAAATAAGCCTTTAGAAATGAAAACTTTGAATTCTTTTGGGTTTAAAACCAAACTTTTAGCACATTTTTTAAAGTAAAAAAAAAAAACTAAAAAAAAAGAACTGAAAATTTTAAAAAACTGAAATTGAATAAGTAAAAAATAAAACACTTTCATTGGGATTTGAACCAGTGACGTACAACATAATTTTGGAGGTACTTGCCATTGCGCCATCAGTTTCTCTTTGTTATTTAGGGGGTTTAAAAAATATATATCTACAGAAATACAGAAAATTTACCTTATATATCGTGTACTTTTTTGTCGAGGGGATTCGGGTGAACCCCTGGATACAACGTGGGTCCGCCTCTGACTACACACACGAAAAAAAATAGAGATTGAGTTTAAGAATTATAAATGATATTGTGCATAATCAGATCATTTATATGATTCGAAGCATTGTGAAATCGAGTTTAAGGATTATAAATGATAATTGTGAAAAATATTTATATATAATCAGATTATTATATGATGTTGAAGCGCATGCGTGATTATCTCAGAGAACACACATTTTGTTAGTTTATTAATTATTTCATATGTTATGTCTTAATATGCACCACCCTTGTTAATCTAAAGAACAGACATTTAGTTATTTTGAATGCAACATTTTTATTTGTTATGATATCATATTGATTAAATAATATGTGACTCGTCATTTCATTCATTAACGAAATTAGAATTTTTATTAAGATCATGAGTTAAAATATAAAGGAGTAAATAAATAAAAAAAAAAGAAATGTCAATATTTCGTGTGTGTATGTATATATATAAAAAGGAATTTTCTCCCAAATGCACAGTATAATTTTCGATGAACGGATGTCAACTGAATACATGTACTAGGTGGTGGAGTCAAGAATTTCGAATAAGGAGTGTCAAAATATAAATAATAAAAATCGTGTATATATATACATAAAAAAATATTTTTACCTAGCTAGTAGCTATATATCCCTCAAGTATATGTGACTCTGTGTACTAATGGCTTTGTCACTGATCTTATCTAATAGCTTAAGCTGTATGAAAAATCACTAGTTAATTACTCCGTATTATTATGGCTCAATATACAATACTTATGTACAAGTAAATGTCTATGATCAATATTGCTCTAGTAACAAGAAAAATGGCAATAGACAAACTACAATAGATTACACTATATTAATAGTGTGATTTTTATTTTATTTTTTACATTATAAGTGCTATAACTAAAATCCTAAATTTGAAAACAACCCCAAAAGCAACTCTACATTAGTAACCTTCTACTTAATTTATTGATTTAATGAATAATATGTCTTGAAATATTTTCATATATCATTGGGTTTTGGTGGATAACTGCGGGATTCCTTCATTCTTGACTAGAAATTTTGGGTTCGAGAAACAAAGAATTAAAAGATTTTTTTAGGGACTGCATTTATATATAAATGAGTCTTGCTATGTATGAATTCGAATTTACTTCAAGAGTAGAAGAGGAGAAGTCGTTCCACATTGGCTATCCAACGTTAATTATTGTGGGCACGATAATTGATACACCAGAGATGTGTTCTTCCATGTTCTCTCGTACTAGGGAAAGGCCGCTCTAACGCCTACATTGTTGGGTATATAGCAAGAGTTAATGGGAAATGGAGGGAAGATGAAAAGAGAGGAACTTGAAAAGTCCTCTTATGCTTTAGTAAAAAGGCATTTCTCCCTAATCGGTGGTGGAAAGAAAAATAAAAGAGTTTAAATAGAGAAACACTTCTATTAATTGTTAAAAGGGTTGGAAAGAGGGACCCCCCTCGCGTCCTCGTCGCTCGGCTTGGCTTCGGCTTCAGATTCAGATTCGAAAAATGATCGAGAGATTATTTTTGGAGAAAGTACCGTTTGAAAGATTGAAAACTTTCAAGAATGGTCGTGTGGATTCTAAAAGGTTGCAACCTTTCGGAACCGGTTCCTCTTGGCTATAAATACCACTGATTCTTCAGACTTTTTCCTTACGATTTTTTCTGATTTCTTCTTCTTCTTCTTTTGCACAAAGTTTCTTCGTGCACTTTAACTGCCATTGAGTGACTCGCTGACACCAGCATTTTGGGAATCAATACACTGGTGATTGAGATCATTCTATCCGAGGAGGACATATTCCAAATCAAACCTCAGATACTAGAGGGGAATAATTTCCTTAAGGGGACACTGTGCATTCAGTGGGCTTGATCTTTTTCCGTTCTGTTTTTCCAGATTTTGGTATGTTTTACAGATTTTAGTTTTTTGTGAATTAATTTCTGTTCTTCTGTTTCATCACTGGTTCATTGGAAACTTTGGTAACTTCGTGTTTCTAAAAAGTTTTTGGTAATCAGTGCTACCGTTTTAAACACAGATTGGCAACAATCTTAAGGAAATTATTTTATTTTATTTTAATCTATTTTCTGGTGAAGACAAAAACCTTCGTGATTTTATACTCCTATTAAGTTTGCAATATAAGTTATTGCTTACTGAGCCATTTGTATCAATTTCTGTTTATTACAGATTCTGATTCTCAAATGACAAATGATAATGTTATGATGGTTGTTGCTGCACCAACCCGAACTGTTGTACCACCAGCAGAGAAACCTGGAAAATTTTCTGGTGTGAATTTCAAAGGATGGCAGCAACGAGTATTTTTCTGGCTTACCACTCTTGGTCTGCAGAAATTTACCAATGAAGTAACTCCGGTGCCTGCTGCTGAAATGCGAGACAGAGAAAAAATCATGATTATTGAAGTATGGAAACAGGCAGACTTCCTATGTAAGGGCTACATTTTGAGTGCTTTAGAGGATGACTTATATAATGTCTATAGTGCAATGAGAACTTCGAAAGAATTGTGGGATGCACTTGAGAAGAAATATAAGACAGAAGATGCATGCTTGAAAAAGTTTGTGATCGCAAAGTTTTTAGACTATAAAATGTCAGATAGTAAAACTGTTGGATCACAAGTGCAGGAACTTCAACTTATTTTCCATGATCTGATTGTTGAGAATATGGTAGTAAATGAAGCTTTTCAAGTGGCTGCAATGATCGAAAAATTACCTCCTTCATGGAACGACTTCAAGAATTATTTAAAGCACAAACATAAGGAAATGAAGCTTGAAGATCTTGTGATTCGGCTCAAGATTGAGGAAGATAATAAAACCGCCGAAAAGAAGTCTCGTAAGAGTTCGACAGTAATTGGAGTTAATATTGTTGAAGAAGCTCCTACCAAAGACAAGAAGAGAAAGAAGTCCAACGGACAGAAGTCAGAACAGGCCAAGAAGAAATTCAAGGGCAACTGTTACAATTGTGGTAAGGCTGGTCATAAGTCTTTTGATTGTCGTGCTCCAAGAAAGGACAAAGACAAAGACAAAGGCAAAGGCTAAAGTCAAGCAAACATCGTGGAAAAGATGAAATATGCAGATGACCTCTGTGCAATGATCTCGGAGTGCAACTTAGTTGGAAATCTCAAGGAGTGGTTTCTTGACTCAGGTTCCACTCGACATATTTGCTTTGCGAAAGAAGCCTTTGCAACATACACTCATGCTGAGTTTGACGAAGATTTGTTCATAAAAAACACAGCAACAACAAGGATTGCAGGAACTGAGAAATTAATGTTGAAAATGACATACGGTAAGGTGTTGACTTTGAACAACATTCTGCATGTTCCTACTATTAGGAAGAATTTAGTTTTTGGTGCACTGCTCGTTAAGAACGAGTTTAAGTGTGTCCTAGTTAGTGACAAAGTTGTAATAAGTAAGAATGAGATGTTCTTAGGAAAGAGCTACCTCAATGAGGGCCTTTTCAAACTGAATGTAATGGTTGTTGACAGTATTAATAAGAATTTTGCTTCTGTTTACTTATTGGAGTCAAATGATTTATGCATGCCCTTTTAGGACATGTAAATTACAAAGCCTTGCGAAAATTGATTACTTTAGAAGTATTGCCTGATTTCAAATGCGATAAATTGAAATGTTAAATTTGTGTGGAAAGTAAGTTTGTTAAACATCCTTATAAGTCTGTTGACAGGAATTTAAAACCTTTAGACTTAATTCACACAGATATATGCAATATGAAGTCAATACCATGTCGTGGTGGGAAAAAGTATTTTATAACTTTTATTGACGATTGCACTCAATTATGTTATGTATATTTGTTTAATAGTAAGGATGAAGTAATTGATGCATTTAAGAAATACAAATATGAAGTGAAAAATCAATTGAATCTAAAGATAAAAATGATTCAGAGTGATAGGGATGGAGAATACGAATCTCCTTTTGCAGATATATGTTTGGAATATGGTATTATCCATCAAACTACTGCACACTATACACCACAATCCAATGGTGTGGCTGAACGGAAGAATAGAACATTAAAGGAAATGATGAATGCCTTCATAATCAGTTTTGATTCACCGCGAAATCTATAGGGAGAAGCCATCCTTACGGCTAACAAGATACTCAATAGGTTACCCCGTAGCAAAACGCAATCGATTCCATATGAGTTATGGAAAGGAAGGAAACCCAACTTGAAATATTTCAAAGTGTGAAGGTGTCTAGCCAATGTAGAGGTTCATTTACCCAAGAGGGTGAAAATTGGACCCAAAACAGTGGATTGTGTATTTATTGGATATGTTGTGAACAGTAAGGCCTGTCGGTTTTTGGTTCACAAATTTGATAATCCTGAAATTCATGTGAATACGATAATTGAGTCAGATAACGCTGAGTTCTTTGAACACATTTATCTGTATAAATCTGAATGTGAGTCGACAAGTGAAAGACCTAAACGACCACGAGAAGAATTAATGAAAAATACACTACCTAATGAGGATCATAGGTGTAGTAACCGCCAATGAAAATCCACGTCTTTCGGACCAGATTTTGTGGCATTTTTGCTTAAAAATGAGCCTCCAACATTTAAAGCAAGTTATGTCTTCGTCTGAGTCAATCTATTGGAAAAAAGCAGTCAATAGTGAAATCGAATCAATTTTAAGTAATTATATTTGGGAATTGGCTGATATTCCTCCAGAAAATAAACCTTTAGGATCAAAGTGGATCTTTTAAAGGAAAATGAAAGTCGATGGGACTGTTGACAAATATAAGACTAGACTTGTAGTCAAAGGATGCAGACAAAAGAAAGGTCTGGACTACTTTGATACATACTCTCCAGTAACAAGGATAACATCAATTAGGATGTTAATAACACTAGCGGCAGTGCATGATCTTAAAATCTACCAGATGAATGTAAAGACAGCCTTCTTAAATGGCGAGTTAGAGAAAGAAATTGGAACAACCTGAAGGGTTTGTGGTTCCTGGTAAAGAAGAGAAAGTGTGCAGACTTATGAAGTCGCTTTATGGGCTCAAGCAAGCACCCAAACAATAACATGCTAAATTTGATCAAACAATGTTGGCAAATGGATTCAAGATTAATGAATATGATAAGTGTGTTTACATTAAAAACGTTCCGAATCATGAAGTCATTGTTTGTCTGTATGTTGATGACATGTTAATAATGAGTAAATATATTGATGATATAAATGTTACTAAGCGCATGATGTCCAACAAGTTCGATATGAATGACTAAAGAGTTACTGATTTGATCATAGGGATCAGGATTCTCAAAACTCCTCAAGGACTAGCATTAGCTCAATCTCATTATATTGAAAGAGTATTGGATAAGTTCAAGTACTTGAATTTTAATGTTGTCAAAACTCCAATTGACTTAAGCTTTACATTTCAAAAGAATGAAGGTGAAAGTGAATCTTAATTGGAATATGCTAGAGTGTTGGGAAGTTTGATGTATATTATGAATTATACACGATCAATTATAACATGTGCTATTAGCAAACTGAGTCGGTTCACTAGTAATTCGAATCAAACTCACTAGATGACAATGAAACGTGTGTTGGGGTATCTGAAACATACACAGCACTATGATTTGCATTATAATAAATATTATGCCGTGATTGAAGGATATAGTGATGCAAATTGGATCACCGTGTCTAATGAAGTAAAATCCACAAGTGGTTATGTGTTTACACTTAGTGGAGGAGCAGTCTCTTGGAAATCGTCCAAACAAACATGTATCGCTCGCTCCATAATGGAATCTAAATTTATTGCTTTAGATAAGGCTGGTGAAGAAGTTGAATGGCTCCGAAATTTCTTAAAGGATATTTCATTCTGTCCCAAACCTGTGGGACCTATTTGCATACATTGTGATAGTCAAGCAACAATAGGTAGGGCAGTGAACGTCATGTACAATGGGAAGTCTCGTCATATATGACGGAGACATAACACCGTAAGACAATTGCTCTCTAGGGAATTATCACAATTAACTATGTGAAGTCAAGCGATAATGTGTCAGATCTACTAACGAAAGGCCTAGTGAGAGAGACAGTTGAAAGATCATCTAAGGGAATGGGTTTACGGCTTAGGACAAGTCAGCATGGCGGTAGCTCTATTTAGTAGACTGGAGATCCTAAGAGCTAGATTCAAGGAGAAAAATAAAGTTGTGACTGACGGTTCGACATTGTCAATCAACTCAATCCATTCTCATGATGAAGACAATGTTCAGGAACAAGGTTAAGACTTTAAGGCTTGTTAATGAGTTAATAAAGCTTAAAGTTTTTAATGATTTGCTAAGCTTGGCAGATTTGACCAAATAGTGTATCTACGAGATGACACGGTTAGAAATCACCTATGTGAGTGTGAAGTTTAAGCCGTTTCAAAGAGAATTTTATGTCAAAAGTATATTATCTATACACTCATGAAACCAGGAGGTGTTTATGGCTGAAACGAACACAATCGTAAGAACCATAAACGGTAAAAGGTTAATTGTGTGACATATGGTTGTCTAGGTATACACCAAAGCTCAAGCGGTTCAAAGATATCGCATCTACCGATTGACAGAGTATATCCTACATATGCTCACTATGAGACCTACTTATCCAGATACAATTGATCCTTGCTTGTAAAGTACACATTCGTCCGTGCATTCCTTATGTTATAACCATTCCCCATTCATGTGGGGATTGTTGGGTATATAGCAAGAGTTAATGGGAAATTGAGGGAAGATGAAAAGAGAGGAACTTGAAAAGTCCTCTTATGCTTTAGTAAAAAGGCATTTCTCCCTCATCGGTGGTGGAAAGAAAAATAAAAGAGTTTAAATAGAGAAACACTTCTATTAATTGTTAAAAGGGTTGGAAAGAAGGACCCCCTCGCGCCGTTGTCGTCGTTTGCTCGGCTTCGGCTTTGGAAAATGATCGATCGAGTTATTTTTGGACAAAATTTGTTTTAATTATTTAGTTAATTAGTTTTTTAATTAAGTAAAATAAATTAAATGGCCAAAAAGTTTTAATTAATTAGTTAATTAACCGAAACATTCTGACCCAACCCGGATCCGCGCGTGACCAGTTTTATTTAAACTTTCTCGTTTTATTTGAATTTTCCGCCATTGGAAATGACTGTTCTGAAAAGTTGCAACTTTCAGGAACAACCGTGACCGCTTGAAAGGTTGCAAACTTTCAAGAATGGTCGTGTGGATTCTGAAAGGTTGCAACCTTTCGGAACCAGTTCCTCTTGGCTATAAATACCACTGATTCTTCAGACTTTTTCCTTACGATTTTTTCTGATTTCTTCTTCTTCTACTGCACAAAGTTTCTTCGTGTAATTTACTGTCGTTGAGTGACTCGCTGACACCAACGTTTTGGGTATCAATACATTGGTGATTGAGATCATTCTATCCCGGGAGGACATATTCCAAATCAAACCTCAGATACTAAAGGGAATAATTTCCTTAAGGGGACACTGTGCATTCAGTGGGTTTGATCTTTTTCCGTTCTGTTTTTCCAGATTTTGGTATATTTTACAGATTTTAGTTTTTTGTGAATTAATTTCTGTTCTTCTGTTTCATCACTGATTCATTGGAAACTTTGGTAACTTTGTGTTTCTGCAAAGTTTCTGGTAATCAGTGCGACTATTTTAAACACAGATTGACAACATACATTAAATATAGACTAAACCGTCTCACGATTATCCCCCAAAATAAATATCAAATATCAAGTGAAAATTCAAAAAAAGTAAAGTATATATTTTCATATGGATCTGAGCATTTTAGGCCCACTGGGCACCTCTTGCATTGATCTGTTACTGTTACTGCCATAAGAGTAAGGATATTTGATAACTTCTTTTTGTACTTTTACATCATTTAATTTCATTCTTGTTCTTTTCCTATGATAATTAAATATGTATATATTATACCTTTAAAATTATTACAAGTACACCATTGATTCCTTTCATATTTACTCTCTCTCTATATATATGTATATTCTATTGCAATAAGAGTGAAAGATAAAGAAACGTCTTTATCAAAGTTAAGCTATATATATTGATAGTATATATATACAAGAAACTAATAGTAAGTTCAATTTAATTAATTGTAGCAAGTTACTACTTTATATTTTTAGCTTGAGTAATTATATGCTAATGTAAGCCCATTTAACTTGATATCTAGTTTCAATGTTTTCGATGGATAAGACTTAAACTCATAAAGTATTAAAGGGTCTAATTTTATATAAATAAAAAGTGTAAAAAAAACATTTTACATATTGGTTTATTCTCTCCTAGCTATAGCCCTTTGTCTTCCTAATGAACTTATGTAGATACTAGACAGTTAGCTATTCAATATTGATATGTCAATAATTTTAAATTTTGATTCCGTCACTGACCTCTCGAATATATTAAAGTTGTGGATAAAATTTATATAGATGTAGATAAATATATTTGCCTAAAATTAATAAGTATTCACTACAACAAATAATAAAAAAATAGTGGAGATAATATAATTTTCATTATATTATATTTGTCTGCAATAATAAATATATGTATTTATAATCCACACTCTATATAAATGATGCTAAAAACTTAATACAATTACTGCTAAAAGGAATATATATGGCCACTAATTTTAAATCCTCTTAACTTCATCCCCTTATCTCTTTTATATATTTACTTAAAATTCTGATTTGGACACCGATTTTGATTTTGTGAATATATCGAAATTGAATGAACTCAATATAAATGCAAGACTAACAGCATTAATAGAAGACTGAAAAATATTTCCACCACATATAAAAATAATAATTAAACATATCATAGGAACAGTAAAATGCATGAAAAATGCCACTTATATAGGATATGACATTATACCAATTGCCTAAAAGGAAACTTTGGATAACACTTAAATAAAACCAAATGAAAAAAGAAATACTTTGTCTTTACATTAGCCAGATAATATATATACTATTGATGATCAGTACTCTTCATTTGATTTTATGATAAGATTAGTTTATAATCACATAAATTAATAAATAAAATTGTATCATAAATTTTTAAAGTTTGATCTTATTCAAAGAGATAAATCACAAATATTATATAGATATGATTTAATCTACAACAATCATAATTGCGGTACACCTGATCTCACAACCTCGAAGAATATAGATTCACATCGAATAAACATTGAAATCGAACTCATTCATCCTTTTAACTACACATAGGGATGTGATCATTTACAACTAAGGAAAATAAAATTAAATGTCTACCACAAGGTGAGAGAATCTTATAATATGAACTATCAGAGATAGAGTCAAAAGTATAAATTTATAGATACTAGATTACAATTTTAATACTTATTGAGTCCTAAATCAATTATTTGTACATATTAAATAATTTTTTAAACATCAATACAACGTTTAAGTCAAAGTACAATCTTGAGTTCTCCCAAACAAATAACTATTACTCTTTCATTTTTTTTTCAAACTTATTCTGAAAATGATTTTTTTGAGTCGATGATCTTTTCAAAACAATCTCTCTACATACACTTCATTAGCTTCAAATCCTACTAAATACGTTATCGTTATATTTTGATCAACATGATTGTTTTTTACCCTTTAAATTTCATATTAAATCAAAGTACATTACATAAATTGTGACGAAGAAATCAATCAAGAGGTGAGGAATAAAAATAATAAAAGATAAGGAACTTTTTTTAATTAATATTATAAGAGAATAAAATGGAATTTTATACGATGAATAAAGATGCTACGTAATAGGTTTATGAATCACAGGCTGTAGGGTGGAGGAGACAGGGATAGAGACATTATGGGTAAAGAATGATCATATAATATTTGTCATAACATAATATATGTCCAAATTGAGGTTGTTTTCATATTGGTTGCTTCAAATCTTAGGGGCCATAGGCAATTTTTGCTACATGACATTTATGTCCAATGTCAAAAAATTAAAGGTCCCCTTTTAAGTTTTTTTCTTGTGTCCCCACACAAATATTATATGGAGTATGGTTTCGATACGATCATAGCTGAGTCAGAAATTTTAGTAACAATAATTTGGGATTTGAATTTGTGATTTGAAGCAATCTTGAATATTGACAATAGTGGAAGTGATGGATGCATGGTGGGAAAGCGGTGTTATGGGGGCATTTATTCATTGGAAATTTTTTACTTTTTTGTATAAAATGTGGGTAAAATTAAAAAATTTCTTGAAGGTATAAAAAATAATCAAATTCAAATCTTGAATCAACCTCTTTTATTGCTACAT
The DNA here is from genome assembly GCA_029582405.1 of Solanum gandarillasii. Classification (NCBI taxonomy): domain Eukaryota; kingdom Viridiplantae; phylum Streptophyta; class Magnoliopsida; order Solanales; family Solanaceae; genus Solanum; species Solanum gandarillasii. Next base: position 24,931 of record JAJONY010014687.1, read on the forward strand.
TAATTACAAGATTATTTTGTTTTAAGGGGAGTTCACAAATATATATATATTGTCAAATGCAAAGTCAAGATTTAAAGCTTATTGGTTTCAAGAGTTTAATCTTTTTAAGTTGAGGATTATATGGTAGGAGCGCCCTCCATGGTGGATTAGATAAGGAAGGCGAGATTGAGATGGTTCGGGCATGTGAAGAGGGGATGTATACATATATATCTAAATGAGGCGGTGTGAGGTGTTGGCTATGGTGGATTTTAGGAGAGGTATAGGTAGATCAAAGAAGTATTGAGGAGAGGTGGTTATACAAGACATGACACACCTATATTTACCGAGAACATGATCCTGAATAAGAGGATATGAAGGTCGAGAATTAGAGTAGAAGATTAGTAAGTAGTCATGTTTCCTTTACTAGTACTCTCTTACTACTTTATTTTGTTTCCTCTACTTCAGTTATCTTCTTATTTATCGTTGTTATTATCTTTTTCTCCATTATTTTCTATATAAATAATTTCTTCACTATTATATTTCTTTTTCTTACTAATTTTGATATGCTTAATTATATGAGCCGATGATTTATCGAAAACAACATTTCTACCTCCACAAGATAAAGGTAAAATTGTGTGCATATCACTATCTCAAAATCTTATTTGTAAAATTACATTGGTATGTTACTATTGTTAGATTTCAAATTACTATTTTGTACACATTGAGTAAATTTCTTCAAATCAATACAAAGTTGAAATCAAAACTATTAGCTTCTCCTAAATTCGTAAATTATACTTTAGCTTCGCCTTTGCTCCTTTCACAATATAATTTTTTTGACGAAGTAAACTTAATTGAACTTATGGCTTCGTCGTTTGTTCAACAATTTCAATTGATTCAGATCATTTTTTAATAAATACTAAGTTTTGAATTCGTAATTCAAAAGTATTATAATTTTGCTAAATTTTTTTAAATATTAAATCGATCAAATTCAATTTCTGAATACGCATCGAAGTCTGTTTTGGTACTCAGCGTTTCTGATCGGTAAAGTTATATGGTGGCAGTTGCAGGGTATCCAGTTCATGGGCTCAAAGAGGATAATTGTAGTATGGGGCAGCTTTTTCTTTCTTATAAATAAATAATATTACTTGTTTAATTGATGTATAGTTTTTTATCTTAAATAATAAATTTGGAAATAAAAATAGTTAATGTTGAGAGTAAAATAAGGAAAAGATAATTATTTATCTTGATATATTAAAAATGATAAATAAATAAAAAAAATTATTCTTAAAATAGTGAACAAATTAAAATGAAGAGCGAAACCTGCCCACCCTGGAATCATTTAATTATTAGAATTTAGAGCCATTGGATCTTGTGTATATATCCGTTTTGTTCCTTCTATTTTAGGTTTTCTTAATTTTTCGATCCTTACTCGAAGCCACCATTTAAGTTTTGACCTTGTTAAAATAAATTTGTGATCAATATTAAATAACGAAATCCTGACAAGTTGTTAGGATTATAAATAAATAGGTAAAACTTATTTGAAAACTATTGTGATTTCAAGGTTGTCAAATTTTTCACAAATCCTACTATATTTTAAATTGATAAGCTAAACTAAACTTGTCAAAAATTACTTTCGGATTGTTGATCCCCCCTTGCTCGATTTTAAATGAGTGTCCTTTCGGATAAAATTAGGAAATTACCGAATGGTCTAGAATTGTTGATCCCCCCTCGCTCAATTAGCAAACCTATATCAACATCAAAAGTAAAAAATGTCGTCTATAGAGCAGAACTTGTTAGACTTAAAATTTTATTCATGAAGCTAGCGAAGTCAAAAGTTCAGAGTTCAGACTAGTCATTTCCAAGTTGTTCCTTGTAAATCACTCGAAAAAACCCAAGTCAATTCATGTTGGGCTGAAGGTAGATGGTCAAAGCCCAATTTTGCATTGGGCTAAGAAAAAGAAAAAACGCTTTTGTTATGCAAGACAAATGGATTGGTCCATTGAAGCCCAATGTCCTTTTAGGAGGGCATGTATTGGGCCTACCAAAATGTGGGTTCAAAGCCCAAACATTTTAGTTTAGAATAAGTATAAATTATAGGAACCACATATTATAAGTACTAAATAACATCCTATCCCTTCTAGTTTTCTATTTACCAAAAATCCCTTAAAAATGATGTTTGCGGGATACATAGCGTTGTGCACGGGATACATTAGGTTTGATACATTCC